>PVIH01000287.1:149527-213125 GCA_004025045.1 Sigmodon hispidus
AAAAAAAAAAAAAAAAAAAAAAAAGAAGAAGAAGAAAACGGTTTGCTTTCCTCTTTCCTAAGTCCTGGGAAGAGGTTTCCTCTTCTGTTCTGAGAAGCCCTTGGGGACTTATTCTCCAGGTATGTTGACATGACTTTCTACTCTATGAACTTGCAAAGACCTAACGCCTTTTGCTAACGCAAATTGGCTCCCTCAGCCCAGTGAGCCACCTTACCCTTAACCAGCCTATATAACATCTGGTGATACAGTTTAGTCCAAGGGACAAGATCTGAGACAAAACGCCAGCATGGGCCCAGAAACTGACTATACTGGAAGCTCAAGGGGAAAGAGCAGAGTTAGGGAGTGGGGTTAAAGTGTGCCCTGCCAAGGGAAGGTAGTGAAGGGACCTCAGGCTGCCTGGACCATCTGCTCAGGAGGTCTTAACCTGGTCTAGCCTCAGGCATATCTTTCCCTGCCTGACTGACTACCCAGGATCGCCAGCCAGTGGAATTCCTGTGCCTTTGCTAAGGTTTGTGCAGGTAAGGCAGCAGTGTGGGATGAGCTCTCTCGGCTGCTCTACAGCCAAGCCTCTGGGTGCACTGAGACCCAGACTGTGGATGAGTGGCCTCGGGGATGAGGACACGTACCTGTCCTCCTGCACAGGGCCTCGGCCAGATGCCTACTGGCCTAAGGCCAAGTCCAGCTCTGGCTCTGTCCTTCCCCTGTTCTTCTCAGACCCCACTGCTGTGGCTAAAAGAAGAGGTCAAACTCTTCACCCAAATCCCCACTCAAGAGTGATCTTGAAACTCCTAACCTGGTCACTTCCTCCTTGCACCCCGTCAGCCTTTCCTCTGCATTTTCAGACCCTGCAATCGCCCACCTGTCTGCCCCACCACCACCGGCCATGTTGTCTTCTCACCACAGCAGAGCGCAGGGCAGGTCTTACTCTCGATATTAATTTTAATCTTTCAAAGTCTGTGCCCCTCTCTGGGCACTTGGACATATTCTGTCTTGTGGTGGGACGGGATGCAACTGTCCTGCGTAAATGTGTGACTCCATAGTGGATTCTGGGACTTTGGAGGACAGAAATAACTTACTCTAATCTCTGGGCTTTCCATCTTGCCAAATCTGGGGCTGCACAAGCTGAAGGCACTTGGCTGTGACGGACTATCTGACCGTGATGCCACCTGCCCTGTGCGTGGGCCGATGACACAATTGCAGCCTGCAGGTTACAGTGAGGATACTGTCTACGTGTCACTTGCCACCTCTGCTTTGTAATGAGGACAAGTGCCTTCTTCTAGAAGGCTCTTCTACAGTTTTCTTGCTTTGTGGGGTATGAAGAGACATTGAGCCCCAAAGAGGGTGACTAAGGGGGAGGGAGACGTCTCTGAAACGCCACTGTGAGAAGCCCCCTATCTTTCCTCATGCACAGGACAGTGGGTGAATGGATACATCCTAGGCTACAACATTAGAGACCTAGAAACTCATAGTCACATAACTTGTTTTTTTAAAAACTAAAAGGATGAAGAAAAGAAAGATTGTATATGTCCTTGCATGGAATTGTACTGATGACCTCCTCCAAGCCGGCATACATCCTCCATCCATGTGGGTGAGGAGGTACCTCATGGAGAAGGAAAGAAAGCAGAGGGTTCCAGGAAGTCTGTAGAGTCAGGAGCCCCTCTATGCATACGCTTGACTATCTGCTCCTGGAAACTCCTTGGCAAAATTCCTTGGCCACAGTCTGTGCCACCTTGGAAGCACTTGGGAGAGACATGTCACCAAGAGAACTGCTTGCTGAGGGGACTTTTGGTCACTGTGGTCTCAGCCAGGGACTGGAGGCAGAGCGTCCATTCTCCAGGTGGGGGTGGGGCCATGCAAGGACATATCAGGCTCTACTACCTCATCCACCATGGACAGTGGCTCGAGGGGGAGGGGGCGAAGGCACACTGAAGAGCATGTCAGTGGCTACTGGGATTGTGCCAGACCAGGGCACAGCCCCTGCCTTGCGTCTAGATGGGCTTCACACTGAGTATGCACATGTCTGGGCTCCTCAGGCCTGAGCAAAGATCCAAGTCATCAGAAGGTGAGGCAGGCTCTGCTTGATCCCAGCTACTTCTCTCTCTCTCTCTCTCTCTCTCTCTCTCTCTCTCTCTCTTTTGTAAGATTCTCTCTTAATTCCTGCTGTCAGTTAGAAGCCCAGGCCTGTCACTTTTAATGTCTCCAGAAGGGGATACTAGAAAGATGGGTAGGAAATAAGCCATGGGGACTCTAGTCTAGTGGCACATACAGTGTGAGAGTCAATCAGTTATCTTCACCATACCTCAGTTTCTGTTGATGTAAAAGTCTGGAGGAATCCCAAATGTATTTCTTTTAAGCCTTTAGTTCTGTCCCAGAGGCTACAGGAAGGGTGCAGACTATCCTGTAACAGAGCCTTTATAAGGTCATGGTCACAGGGAGTCTTACTGATGACCACTTGGGAGCTGGGCAGTGGGAGAGGCACTGAAGGAAGCCACCGATGGTACATGAAACCAGTGCCAACCTGCAGAGAATCTGCTGAAACCATAGCCAAAGCCAGGGCCCAGAGGGTCTGCAGCACCAGCACCTTTCTTACCTGCGGAGGGAACCTGAATTGGGACATAAAGGGTTGGAGGTGGGGCCACATGCCCAAGGGCCCGGTTTCCTTGAAAGCCTCATTAGAGCACACAGAAAACAATTTGCTGGCCACATTGCATTGCTGCTGCTGCTGCTGCTGCTGCTGCTGTGTACAGTTTGCTGCACGTTAAATTCATTATTTTAACAGGTCAGTGCCTCTGACAGATATTCATTTGTGGGAGGTGAGCACGGCTGCTTCTTTAATCCCTGTGGATTATTCGGCTCTCCAGAAAAGCGATACCAGTGACTTGCAGAGACTTTAATCCCGATCACTCAGACTGTTTACACGGAGTGGAAAATCAGAGCTGAGAGCCTTTCAAGGAGGCTGGTCTGCTTCCCAGACTGCAGGTCAAAGGACTGTGGCCATGCAGCCACTTTGAGGAGTGGAGGCAAAGCCTTGGTGGTGCTCACAGTGGCAGGGACGTGATGGAGGAAGGACACCCTGGTAAAGTTCATGTCTTAGCGCAGTCAGTCAGGGCTATGGGAGGTCTTTCTGGGGAGGCTTTCTCTTTCTGTCTGCACTCTTACAACTGTCTCCAGTCCAAAGTGGTCGTGTGTGACTGAGGTTCTGGGCAGGAGGTATGAGAGTTCTGGGACATTCTGAACATGCTCTTTATAGATTAATGGTGAGGTGAGTACAGAAGACTGTTTGAGATCCCCTGAGGACCACTGAGTGTCTCCCACACATGAACATCATCTAGTTTCCCGCAGGGATGCATGAGAGATTTGCTTTGCTTGGTAGCTTGTTCTAGAACCTCCCTAGAGCTGCTGATGCCTACAGTTGGGTCCTGCTGAAAAGCTGTGGAGGGAGGCCAACCTGGCTTGTCTCTTGGTGATCTCTCAGTGGCCTCTGGAGATGGTCCTGCCCATCCTGCTACAACCATCCAGCTACGCTGATGTCATCTTCTCTTGGTTGTGGCTGCTACACTTCTCTCTCGAGGACCATGATTCCCTGAGTTTGTGCTAGAGTTCTGTGTTCTCAAAGCTCTGGCCCACCAGTCTAGCTGATCCCTAAGTTAACCCCACTCAGTGTCAGCACAGACACTGCTTCTGTGCTGAGAACAAAGCAGAGCCGAGCAGACCTGGAGTGTTCAGACCTTTGTACCTTGTTGTCAGATGGATGACAGGTGGACAGGGGGTGGGGTGCTGCCAAAGATTAGTGATGACAGCCTCTGCTTTCCTCCAGGTTCCTTACCCAGGTTCTACCAGTGTTGGTTCCTGCTGAGAAAGGGGCATGCTCTTGCATGTATGTGTGTGTGTGTGTGTATGTGTGTGTGTGTGTGTGTGTGTGTGTGTGCATTCATACGCAGTCTTGTGTGTTTGTGTATAGAGTTCCACTTGCAAAGCTGGCTACTTGAGAATATGTTCACCCATGTTCTGGGGGCAGTGGCTACCTGTCCAGTGAATAAACAATTAATTGGTAGGCGATAAACCAATTAGCCCTAGAGCTTTTGAAAATAATGAATGAGGGTCCTGTAGATGTCAATATTTGAAAATACTAATTTAAGGCCTATTAGCTGAAACAAATTTTAATTAAACAGGGAATAATCAGGGTGATGAGAGGAAAATAGAAGATTTGGTCGGTGGCTGAATCTTCAGCAAGGGAAGGAAGGGTCTGTATAGATCCTAGCTTGAATTTGCCAAAGATGAGCGGGCAAAGGAGAAGAAGATAGCCACATGGTTACTCTGGATGCCAGCCCCTTTCTGTAAAATGAAAGGTGAGTCTCCAAGTTAGAAGGGGTCTTGGATGTGGGTGTCTTCTTTGGGCCTGGTATTTCCCAGGTGTCACCCTGTGACAGCTAAATCAGAGTTCACATATCCACAGAAGCTTCACCGCATTAACCTGCCTGAAAACTCGGGAGTTTTGTGTTCTCAAACACTTAATCACCCCTGATCTTAGTTACACATGCAGGCTGGCTTTAAACCTGTGGCCAAAGGTAGGTCTGATGTGTGTGGTGTTTGTGTAACAGAATGATCAGAAAGTGACTCCTTAGTGTCTTGTGTGTTTTGGGCAAGGGAATCATGGCTGGTGAAATATACATGGGCCTGATCCTGTAGCTAAGCCTAGAACTCTTGGGCTCAGCAGTGAGGCCTTGTCTCACTATCTTTGTATCTCCTCAACAACAGTGTGACACCTAGAAGGTGCTGAATACCCAAAAATTTCTGGGAGTATGACAACATTTTATCCTCCTGAGCCCTTAAGACTGGGAGTGGAAAGTTCCTGACAGATTTGATGAAGTTTTAACAAAGGCATCCTTGTGTAGGCCTGGGTGCCCATGTATGTCTCATGGACACCATGCTAGGAAGGCCTTATAGTTGTCTTTTAATGGATGCTGTAATGCAGGGGTTGAATGCTTTCCTTATAGCAGGGGCCATGCACCAGCGGCTGTTTGGGGGTGCTCTGAATAACAACTCCATTCTTCCATTAAACCCTTGCCTCCCCATTCTGCTTTCTTACCCTTCTCCAGTTCTACCTGACCCACTTTTCTAGTGATATGGACTCTTCTCCCATGGGTGTAGCTTGACACCTGAGAAGGTGCATGCACATGTGTCTGAGAGGATGCAGATGTACCTTGGTGTGTGCTCTGTGTCTCTGCATGCTTGCACACACACTTGTATTTGTCAGTGAATCTATGTCCACGTGTTTATACAGATGGTTGTGTGTACACATCTGTGAGTATGGATGCATACCTGCATATAGCTAAGTCTTTTTTCAAATATGCCTGTCTGCATATATTTGTGTTTGTGTGTGCATGTGTGCATGTGTGTGTGTGTGTGTGTGTGTGTGTGTGTATGTGTGTGTGTGTGTTTCAGTTTTGGTGTGTGCATTTGATGCATCTACTGTCAGGGGACTCAGACTTGCCATATGACAGCGTCACACCATGTAGGGATGGTTCAGACCTAAGAACTCTTCTTCAGCTTCTGTGTTTGATTATTTATTTATAATCCAAGAATGATTGGAAAGGGAACCTTGGTGAGCTTGGGGCATGCCTTGGCAGTGGGCTAGAATTTTTTTTCCCTGAGGCTTCTTACCTCAGGAACCCAGCACAAACTCATCTATCTCTTCCTGGACTGACTTCTACTCAAGTCCTTACACGTGGGTCTCCTCTGTCCTTCACCAGCGTGCCTGTCATTTGCCTGCAGTTCCAGCTTTCAGTTATCTATCCCTGACCATTCGCTTCCTCTGGCCACACAATTTGTCATGGTACCTTTCTTCTTTATCATTACCACCCAAATTCAAGGCAGCTGTCACTACCCACATCCTTCTGGGTAGGGCTTGGTACCCTGATATCAGCCACTGGTCTGAGTTTGATCTCCCTTTGTGTGTAAGGCCTATGTGTCCAAGCCCTGCCCTATACCTTTACAGTTGAGCATGATCTGGGAAGCCATACACTCAGTGATGCAGGTAAAATTGGAGTTGCATAATAACCTAGGGCCCCCTGGAAACTTTTCATCTCATTGCAGAGACTGATTAAATAGCAACAAAAATAAATTATGTATACACAGGGCTGTAAAAGCATCCAGAGACCTGAGACTTGGGGTCTGTGCCTCATATAAATGCAAATACAGTAACAGCATTGCAGTGGGTCCCCACCCCCACACCACACATACCTGGCATGGAGCTGCTAGGATGGGGTGGAGCAGGGCAGGCTGAAGCTTTAGACAAAAAACTGAACCCAGCATACTGTCCTCTTGGAAATTGGCTGGCTTGTGTCTGTTTGAAGCCTGGTTCTCAAAGAGCTGTGCAAAGAGTTGGTGTACATGGCTTCTGTAGTCAGGCTATAAGAGAGACTGGTTCCCTGTGTTTACTGCAGCCTTTGGCTTCTTATTTCCACTACCCCTTCCTGAAAGACAGGGAGGGGTCACTCAGGTGCTCTTTGGTTACTGTTTCCCAGCTTGAGCAAAGTGAACACACCTTCTGATGTCCCAATTCCAGGAGGGCGGCATCTACTTCTTCTGATTATCCCATGGTGGCAGCTCTCATAGGTCTGAAGGTGGGGACAGGGCTTTTTAGAGCTGTAAATATCTCTGGTTTCTCTCTCACTCTCCACTGCTAGTTTCTTCTCTTAATCCTGGCTCTAGAGAATTTGTCCCTAGGCATGGCTTGCTAAAGCCACTGAGTCAGACATACTAGATGCCATTTTCATTGGGTGCCATGGGTGAGCCAGAAGGCAATGGGCCAGCTCATCTTCCTTCTGTGATTTCCTTCTTGACCCATTATGATCAAGCCCACTCCTTGGCATACAGTAGGTGTCTACTTAACACTGACTGGTGGGGAAGGTATGAGGGTGTAGTTCAATGGTGCAATGCTTGCCTATCATGTGTGAGGGGTTTCATCTCCAGCACCAGAAAACCAAGACAGCTTACTGATCAAAACCCAGTGAGGAGCTACGTCAATAAACTATAATTACCACAATAAAACGAAACCATATTTATGCACCCCTTTGTTCCGGGCTTGCATTTTGTAACAGAGATTTGGCAGCATCAAAGGTCTGCCACCTTGAAATTTTGATTTTCTGTTGATTCAAGGAATTAGGGGCACGAAAGCTGCCTATAATGCTGTCTCTCACCCTGGACTAGTGCCTTTACCATTCAGTTACATCCATCCTCTCTTTGCCTGGCTGAGAAGCAACCAGGACAAGTGGAACTGCCTGTGAGGGGTCCTAGAGCCTGCCATAACTGGTCTCCAGCTTAAGACAGACCATTCCCCAAGCATCTGAGCCCAAAGGGCATGGACAAGAAAGGGTTAATTTGCTTTTCTGACTTATTTGAAAGATAGAATAAGAGAATCAGACCAGGGTGCTCATTCTTTCTGTAAGCAAGGACAAGGAGGGGCAGCATGCAGAGCAGGGAAAAGCATCCCAGGGACTGGGGATAGAAGCAACAAGCTAAAAAGCATGTTTGATGCACCGCACAACAGTGAGCAAATACAGCTTATTGTCACTCACAAAACTTGCTGAAAGTTCCTCCAAAGAACCTCCCCATGTGTTCATTTACACAGAACAAAGAGTTGCAGGGTCAGTGGTCAGGAAGCTATCTGATCCCTGAATGACACATAAGTCACTGGAATTCAGTTAGTGTTAGCTCTCAGAGAGATGGTCTTTGCTGTCACACAGACACTGCATGGTCTCTTCTGTCTTATATCACTATTCAATTTCGCTCATCAAATAAGCCATCATGGGTCCCACTCAGGCCTACAGTGGTTTTAATCACAACGACACCCTTTCTGCTCCTTGAGTTCTGTATTTATGTTCTTTGGTTTGTTTCTGGTGAGAAGGGAGCTTGAGGCAACTGCCAGGTTTCTTTCTAATGCCTACCTACTGGCTCAACCTGGCTCATATAACATAGAAATCTTACCACCACACTCACACATTTCTGACATAAGACATGAATGGGCTGAATGAATTGGATGGATGGCCAGGGAATATGGCAGTTTACTTCCTTCCCGGATGGTCCTCTCTCCCCACTGTCCAAAGAGTGACAGTGCTCTGGGGAGGTAAACATTGAAAGGATGCTGACACAGCATCTGAGCCCCTTACAGATGAGAAGAGTAAGCACCTGCTTACCAAGGAGCCACTTTGGGCTGCCCAGGGCTAGAGGCAGCTCAGGAATACAGATCAGGCACAGTGGCTTGCTATCTGCTGCACTGCTCTTGCCAATACAGTTCAGAAGCTGATATCTTCTCTCCATTCTGCACTGGATGTTTAAGTAGCCCTCCCAGCTGGATCAGATATTTCTTAGGGACAAGGATGTATCTCATACTTCCAGTACACTGACCTCATCCAGTTCAGCACAAGACACTTCACTCAGGTGCCTGTCCCACCTCATGCAGTAAGCCCTGGATTCTTGGGGAACCTTCCTGGCCTTTGGCAAGAGGAAAGCTGGAAGAACCTCAGCCCCCAGGTACAGAGCCATACTGCAAACCTGGGCAGAGCCTGTGGGGTGGGAGGAGGGAATCCCGAAGGGCTGGAGAGCAGCAGATCGAGAGCAATGGCCAGCACAGCCCTCTCTTTGCCTCGCTACTCACCCCCCTCATGTCTGGAGGCAGCAGCAGTGACTTCATATCTTTGTTGTTGTAGCTGCTAGGCTGAAAATAGTCCTCTCTCAGGCAGGCAGGCTCGGGGTGTGAAAAGCAGGCTTCCAGAGAGCAGCATGAATCAGCCAGGGAAAAACATTAACCACAGCCTGGTGCTGGCTGAGGAATAGAAGAACATAGGGGGTAGTGGGTGGAGGACAAGGCAGCACAAATTCCCAGAGCTTCTCACTGCCGTAGTCCTTTTAGATCCAACCATAGACTCACCAGAGCCAGCAGCAGCAATCTCAAAAACTCCACTATCAGACATCCAAGTACAGCTTTTCTGTTGGGAGAGCTTCCTGTGCCTGGAGCTGTGTTAGAAGCACCTAATACTGTGGTGGACTATAACACAGCTAAGATCTTCCGCATCTTAAAGGTGTATAAACTAAGGCTCTGATAAATCGGTTCAGCCACACACAGAAAAAAAAAAAAAAAAAAATCCCTGCCTCTGCCCATTTAGCTGGCATCTTGAGCACCTTCTCTCAGCTCTGTTTCCTTGATGGGACTACATGCCTCGACGATCCTAAGAGAGATAGCTCTGACTACCAAATGACTCTGGAGGATGCCTGGAGAGGCCAGACATCACAATGTTCCTGACACAGGTGCAAGGTCACACCTGTAATCCTAGCACTTGGGAGTTCTAGGCAGGGCTGCACTGAGTCCCAGGCCAGTCTGGTCTAAAGTGAGATCCTGTTTCAAAGCACTAAACGGGGGAGGAGAGATGAAGAGGGGGAGGAGGAATAATAATAATAATAATAATAATAATAATAATAATAACAATAATACATAATAATAATGGCCAGAAAAAAGGCTCTCTACTCTTGTGCTGGAGGGAATTCTGAGGATGAGGGCAGTATCACCCACCCCACAGCTGTTCATTGCTCTGTCTTCTGATGGCCTGCAGCCAATGGGTGGGTCGTCCCAGCATGGCTCCCGATCTTCATTCCCACCCTAAGGTATAGCAGATAATTAAGTCTCTCTCAGGCCTCCTTAGTCCAAGGTGGATTAATTTATTATTTAAATCTGAATAGAGTATTAGTTCATTGTCTTAATAGTCTTGACAAATGCCTGCATGTGAGAGTTCAGGATGGAAACGCTCCTACTTAATGCCCCCACCCACCTACCAGTTGGCAGGGAAAATCTCCGTGCCTGGGTTCTGGTGAGCTGCCAGTGAGGTGGGAACATGCCAAGAGGGACCCTGGGCTCTGGGCCCCAGGGCTGCAGAGGAGGCCGCAAGTAGGAAGTCTGCATCTTCTGCCCCGCCTTGCCCCACCTCCCATCCAAGGAATAAAGGAGAGAAAGCAGGAAACAGCAGCATAGTTTTCAGCTGAAGGCTACAGAGAGACCCCTCCTCACTGCTATCAGGGAGTAGGGTGGGTGCCAGGCAATGGTGGACAACCCAGCTTCTCACTTTTGTGAGGTGCAGGTGGTCTGAGCCGGGAGGGCTCTCAGCATCTCAGTGGGTCCAGCTTGAGAGACGGAATCTTTTCGGTGAGGCTGGCTTTGCTGACTCCTAACTTCCCATTCTCACTCACTTACGTCCCCAGGAACCCAGGGAAGGAAGGCATCCGATGGCTCTGGCCCTGGAATGAACACCTCCCCGATTGTGGAAGAGGACACTTTGGGGCAGGGCAAAGGGCTTGCCATTGCTTTCTGTCTTTCACAAGGTTATTTCCTCAGCCTCTTGATCTACAGCAATGGCGATAAAGATATAGCGAGTCTTACTGACCAGATCACAGTCCAAGTGCAAGAACTGCCTTTTCTGGCAAGTCACCTTTGCTGTGGACTGCATGTTTGCACTCCTGCAGTCAGCATGTCTGGGTACCCAGTCCAGTTCAAGACTAGAGCAATGTTAGGCCTTTGAGAGGTAAATAGAATTGATGAGGTCATGAGGGTGGGGCCTTCACAGTGTGGTTAGTGTCCTTAGAAGATGAAAAAATGAGAACTCTCTTTCTGCCACAAGGACACAGCCAGAAGGTGGCTGTCTATAAGCTAGGAATAGAACCCTCACCAGACACAGAATCTGCCGGTGTCTTGATCTTGAACTTTTAACTCCTAGAACTATGAGAAATAAGTGCGCAGGTGAAGCCAGTCTGTGGGATCTGGCAATGGCAGCCTCATTTGCAGATGGGAGGCAAGCCTAGAAGGTTGAATTATTGACTCTGGGGAGACAGTGAATTGTCCCCAGGTTAATGATGTAGCTGAGGTCCCAGGTGTCACTGCTACCCCTGACATAGACTGAATGCTCATAGCAGGAGCTTTGCAAGGCAAGCTGCAAATATAGAGAAGATAAGGATGTGCTCCTGGGTCTGAGATGCAAGCAAATTAAAAAGGCTTTTCTTCATAGAGTGAATATGTTTTAAACTGCTGCCCTGACAGACAAGGAAACTGAGGCCCACTGGTTTGGGGCTGGTGGTAGGAGGGGCAGGTTCTCTACTTCCTAATGCCATCCTCCCATGCATCCCTACCATGCACATAGCTTCCTTGGCTGCATCAGAACCTGGTAACAGTTGGTTCGGGGCCATGTTTACCCTGGTGTCTCTCGGGTTGAGAGTGGAGCTGGAGCCCTTGGCAGGGAAGGTGCTGAATCAAGCCAGGAAAAATATATGGGACACATCGTGTGGCTGTGGTTTCTTCACACCATCCAGTCATACAGCTGGCAATTAATTTCCCCTATAAATGAAACACCTTACATATCACTTCATCTGGAGAGCCTGAATTGACAGCAGCGGGTGTAATTTATACATACTTTTTACCCATCTGTTAGCATTCAGGCTTCAGGCTGTGTGTGTATGTGTGTGTACGTATGTGTGTGTGTGTGTGTGTATGTGTGTGTGTGTGTTTTCCCTTCAATTCTCTCCCCAAATTGAAAGGATTAGGTTAGGATTAGGTGAGTGTTTTAACCAGATATTCAGAAAGAAGGATAGCGATGTTTCCAGACGGGTAAAGCCCAGGGGAGCCCCTGTGAGAATGGTGGCCAGGTGGGGCTCAGTGATCTGGGAAATTGCCTCCACCTGAGAGCCTTAGTCCCAAAGGCTGGATGCTGGAGTTGCAGAGGGCCTCAGGGACTGCCAGCCCACCTCTTCATTTTTAGATGAGGAAACTGAGGCTCAGGGAAGCAAGGGCATGGCTGCAAGGCGATATTGCTGAGTGCAGACAAAACACGGGTGGACATGGAGTCTGGCTACCGGGAGAGCCACAGCAGTGGTAATTCCATTTCACCTTGAGTTTGTCAGAGAAGCTGAGATGGGGTCTGGATGTACTGGCTGGCTAGGGGCTAGTTTCTCCTACCCCCTCAGAATCCATGGAAATTGGGTTTCCCTATACTAAAAGCAGAACCAAGATGTTGAAAGTGTTGGAGATCTTCTTTCTGATTCCATGTGTGTGCTCATAATAACTAGTACCCACAAGTCCTGGTGCTGGCGGTCATAACTCTTTCCTAGTATCCCTTGTCCCTGTTTGTTTTCATGGCACTATGTACTATCTTCTCCTAAAGAGTCTCTCTTCGGATTCTGTTAAGAACTTGGGGACAAGAACCATGCTGGACTCCTTGGGGACTTGCAACCCTGGCTCAGCCCATTTTCTCTAGGAAGCTGCTGTGGGAGACTGGGTTCAGTCAATATATCTGGATAACTGCATATCCTCTGTAGCCTAGCCTAAGTAAAGGCATGCAATTGTCATAAATATCTGGAGAAATATTTGTTTCTAGGATCCCTGCACCTTGAGTCCATAGGGGCGCAGTCACTTGATCACTTCTTCAGTGGCCCTGTATTGAATGCTTACATATACTCCCTTGTCCTAGGCTCTCAGAGCTTGCAGAGAAATGCAGCAAAGTCCTACCAGGAAAGGTCACACAGGTCCCCATGTCTTCTGCCACTCAAGGTCTCTTAGTTCTGCCTTCATTACTCTCTTGCCTAGGCTGGTCCAAAGAACTATTAGCAGCATTGACTTTGTCTGGTTAGAACCAGTAAAATAGTTGTGTATTAATGCAGGGACCTGGGGAAACGTGGTCATTAAATGTTACATCAGACCCAAGGTGTCCTGTACATGCTCCCTGTGGAGTGTTCCAGGCAGCCTTGTCTGGGGGCGGGGGTGGCTTGGTGGAGGGGAACGTGTTGGAAATAACAACCAGGTGGGGAGGAGGGGATGCTGGGCTGCACTCTCCCCATGGAGAACTAAGGACATCCTAGAGAACTGAGAAGGAAGGACAGGCATGTCCTTGCCTCTGCTTAGTCCACTAGGCCTTGCAGGCTATGGCTGCATGCCCAGTTTGCGCTGGACCCAAAGGGGTAGTATCCAAACTCACCTCCCCATCCCATAGTGGCTCAGATTTCACTTCTACTGTCTGAGGAGCATTTCCTCCTTTGCAGACCAGATGTCCCTAGTTTTAGCTCCAAAAATGTAGTCACAGAATAATGGAAGTCACAGAGGAAAAGCTGTTTCCCCTTCCACTGAGGAGGTGAGACCCACAGGGAATAATTAGTGAATGGTACCGGCTCAATTTAAAATACAACCAACTGCATCCTATGGGGCAGGTGATTACTTCAATGAGTGGCCTGGAGGGAGAGAAGCAAAAACAGCTGAAGCCATCAACCTAGCTAACTGCCCAGCCATCTAGTGCTGTATTCTCACCTACCCACATGCCTAACCCGACACCCACCTGCTTATCCACCAGGGACCTCTCATCCAAGCACTGTCTGGGCCAGTGGTTCCCTACTGCAAGTGGCAATGAGTTCTCCCCCGATCTCCAGGGCTTAAAATAACCCAGAGATGATTTATAAAGCAATATAAGAAATCAAAATTCTAGACAAGGTTGTCTTGTCAGTGTCTCAATATCACTGCTTCCAGGCTGTGCCTGCCACTGTGGATGGCTAAACCTTTCTGCTGTGGGGTTGTTTTCTGACTACTCCCCACAGTGATGTTACATCTGAATAGAAGGTATGGCAGCATGGAGGGTAGGGCAGATCCTGGTGAATGCTGAGATCCAGCCAGGTCCCTCCTGGTATACTTGATGCTCAGAGCCGGTTCCTCTGTGCCTCCTAGACCGCAATAACTCAGGAAAAACACAACAACAAACAAACAGGCTGGAGAGCTGGCCTGTGGAGGCTTGTAAGTACATTAATGGCTGGGCTGGTTGCAGGGAGACCGCAGACAGATGCCGGATGTATTTGTGTTTTTCAATGTTAAGGTCTCAGAACCAGAAAGAACAAACTAGGAGATTCAAAACGAGGAGGCTAATTGTTGGGATGGGAAGGTATTAGTTACAGTAATGGGGTAATTAGGAAAGATAAGGTAGAAAGCCATGGTGGTTTGCCCAGGGCACTCCAGTCCAGCTAGGGCTGACCTCTCAACCAGGGGTCGTTATTCTGAGTCTGGGTCACCCTCTTTTGAGCAAGGGGCATGTGGATCAGCTGAGGACATCTAGTCACTCTGGCTTTGGGAGCAATATCACACCAGATTATCACCCACTGTGGGACTTCAGGTCCTGGAAGTCTATGTTCTCTCCTGCGCTGGGGTTGGGGTTTCCTGATAACTGGGTAGTCATAACTCATACGGCTTTCTCCTTCCTATGAACATTACTGGGTCTCCAACCTGAGCCACAAAGACTCTGATGTCTCTCTCGATTTATAGCGTCCCCCTTTCTGGCTCCCTGCTGGTGCCTGGCCAAAAGTTAGACAGGGTCCTGGGCGCAGCTAAATATATGAACACAGTGAATTACACAGCGGGGTTTGGGAGAGTCAGACAAGAGAAAACAAAACAAAGCAGCCTACCAAGACCTCTGTGTAGGTCTCTGCCTCTCTGCCTGAGTCTTACCATTAAGGCAGCTGAGAATCCACGTTCAATATGTACCAAAGTCTTAGATCTTAGATCGATTCTGGGGAGTCATTTGAGAATACTTAAAAACTGTAGATCGTAGAGGGGGAATCTGCCCTTTGAAATAGAAATGGTCTATTTGCAAATTAATGGCTGGGTGGGCCTGAGACCCTCTCAGGATAAGGTATGACTGGTCTAGATAGCTCAGAAAGCAGAGAGGATGGGTGATCTTCATCAGAAAGTCCATTACTGGCTCGGAGGGCGTCACCCTGAAAGCCTGGTAAGGCCCAACAGGCAGCTTGTGTCTTTAGCACTCACTTCCCTCTGCTTTCAGCTGTTCTCAGTGGGCAACAGTTAAGATTCTAAATGGTCAAAGCCCGAAGACTAATTTACAGTTGGACGAACACTCCGCTCTCAATGAGACACTTATATTTCCCCTTCAAAACCCAGGGAACGCTGGAAAAGGGGACAGGAAGACCGTAAGAGCTGGAGGGCTGCTTAGGAAACAGTGGCTTCTGGATGTGGCACAGCTGATGAAACCATGATTACATAGTAGTTGTGGCTACCTGCACAAGACCCACCTGCATGTGTGCAAACATGCACACACACACACACACACACACACACACACACACACACACACACCTCCAACATGAAAGTCTTAGTAGGACGGACTAGTTATGGAAAAGATGTCTGCAGGAATGGGAAGAAGAAAGAGTGTACTGGGGGCCTGAAGATGTTTATAGTATATTGTATGCATATATTAAATTGCCAAAATTAATCTTTTAAATATTTTTTGACCCGATCCCTAAGACTTTTCTTACTTCTGGACCTTTGGTTTCTACACAGGAGGACCTACACTTCTGTTGCTGAGGCATCGGGGGTGGGTGGGGAGGCTGGGGGTGAGGGAGATGTTGGGGGGGCTGGGTTGAGCAATTCATGCCCTCCCCAGATGAGGTCCCTGGAGAGTGAAAGCAATCTCTCTGACAGCTGTGAAGGCAATAGGACCTACTGGGAGTGGGGGTACTAGGCTTCTGTGAGTTAGATCTAGACTAAAGAACCTCTCAAGGGTGAAGTCCTGGGCCAGTCTCTGCTGCACACCCACCATGGCTCTCCACATTCTCTTTTATAAATAGAAGGAGATGAAGAAAAGGCTACAAGCTGTTACTTTAACAGTGAATGTGAGAGCCAGGCTCTGGGAAGGGTCCCTTGCTGCCTTCCTGCCCAGGCTGGCTCTAACCTCACGTTGACTAGATAGGGTCCCTTGACTGCCCACCCTGGCTGGCTCTACCCATGCTGACTATAGAGGGTCCCCTGACTGCCCACTCAGGATAGCCCTGACCTCATGCTGACTAGAGAGGGTCCCCTGACTGCCCACTCAGGCTGGCTCTGACCTAATGCTGACTCTAGCACATTTTCTTGGGCATGGAAGCTTCCTGTTGGTGTGGAAGTGACCCTTGTAGCCTTCTGTTGAAACTCCGGGTATATGCTGAAATATGCCACCAAAACGGCTGCAACTAAAGTTGACCCAAGTCAGAGCTAGAAACATTATAATTATGACTGGGCAACTGGACTCAGTTTATGAGGCAGTAAGCCATGAATGGTTGAAGAGTAGCTTGGGACAGCAGCACTAGGAAGGCTGATGCAGGAGGATTGCTGTTGACTTCAAGGCCAACCTGGGTTATACATCATGAGTCAGCACCTAGGTAGGGGTATAGGAAGGCCCTGTCTCAACAGCCTCCCTTCCCAAGGGCTGGTAAGATAGCCCAGTTTGTCAAGTGCTTGCTATCCAAGCATCCTGATTCCAAAAACCCATGTGGAAAATCTAGGCATGGTAACCCATGGTAACCTAGGCTTTAATACCAGTTCTTGGAAGATCCCTGGAGCTCACTGGCCAACTAGCCTTAGCCTACTCCAAGTGACCTCCAGGCCAAGGAGGCCCTGTCTCAAACAAAGAAGATGGTACTTGAGTAACAATATGACAGGTTGACCTGGCCTCACAGACAGGTGCACAATGTGAACATGCATTCATATACATGCATCTACCTAGCTACACACAAGAAAAAAAAAAAAAAAAAAGAAAGAAAGAAATCACTAGGCCAGAGTATTCTCTCCCTCACCCTGTTGTGTATGAGTCTGGTCTATCCCCTTGATAACACTCCCTGATCACACACCTGAATGCACGACTGTGTGGGTAGCATAGGTTTCCTCAGGCATGTCTCTTGGACTATAGCTTGGGAGACACAAGCCTGGGACAGGCCTAGAGACACTGTAAATAGATGGTTAGGAGCTCATCTGGAAGCTTTTATGAACTCCTCAGGAGAAGCTACAGGAGGAGGCAGAGGGCATCCCCTGTGACTCCTGTAGACCACTGGGCTTGGTTTATGATGAGGTCACTTATGAATATTAAAACCTTTGCTCCAGGCTTCAGTGACTCTCATTGCCTTTCTCTACTCCAAAGCCTGAGGTCATAGTTGTAATAAACAAAGCTGTGCTTCTCTGAAAGGGCATATTCTTCTCTGAAAAGAAATATTCTCTCTCTCTCTCTCTCTCTCTCTCTCTCTCACACACACACACACACACACACACACACACACACACACGAAGGAATGGTGTGGAAGAAGGAAAGTATGGCAGACTGACAGAAACAACAGCCTTTTCTGAATCTCTGGCTCAATTGTCACAGCATGTGTGGCCCCAGGCTCAGGACAGGCTATCCCTGCAGAGGGTCTGTTCCCATCTGTCTCCCTGCTGCCTTCCCTGAGTGAGCTCCCCAGAGATACTAGATAAATTTGACTTCTGGGAAAGGATAGCAGCTTCCAGGAGAGGGTGCTGTTGGAACATGCAGCGTATGTGCTGAGGTCTGAGGTTTGCTAGTCTTGATGTGCAGGCAGGCATTGGCCATGCTGCCCGAAGCAGGATGAAGTGGGTGGCAGCCTGTAATTGTAATTTTGGTGCACACGTTTAAAATGCAGGGGGATCTTGGGAATCTGCCTTTTAGCCAGTCTTAGGTGGCCTGATACAAGCAGGTGAGAGACCAGGTGACAGGCAGACCTGGTGTCTCTTGGTAAATTTCAATGAGAGGAGAAGCAGATTCTGAGGAGAGGTGGGCTCTGGATCCTCCACCACAGTGAGCTCTTTGGGTAACAGGGGCTCATTTGTTCTTACCCTGAGTCCTCCAGGGGAGCAAAAGTAGACATGAGGGTTTCAGAGAGCTGCCAGGAAAGGCAGTTTGGGGCCTTTTCTAGTGTACGTAACTCAGGGGTTGTCACTTCTTAGTATAGCACTGCTTCCGGACAGGCTGGGGCTGAGTAAAAAGGCCACAGTGATTGATGATTAAGCAAAGAGGAGATTTGGGAGAAAACGGCCTGAGCATAGACAAAGCAGAGCCAGGTGACAGGGAGACAGAGGCAGAGGAAAGGGTCTAGGGATTGTGGGAGGGTGGACGCAAGGCTAAAATCAGAGGTGACAACTTTTTTCTACTGTGCGGTGGTGAGGTGAATCTGGATCTCCAGCTAAAAGCTAAAGGCTGACATTCCGGCTTGTGTCTGTAACCCCAATGCTGGGGAATGGAGGGAGATAGAAAGATCCCAAGTATATCAACAGCCAGCTAATGGATCTGAGATAAAGGGCCCACAAGCTCATAAGAGACGCTGCCCTAAATAGGTGGAAAGTGACCCAGGAGGAGATACGAGGTTAACGTCCGTCCTCCACACATGCATAGAAGTGAGTGTACGTACATATGGTAACATAGACAGACACACACACACACACAGAGAGAGAGAGAGAGAGAGAGAGAGAGAGAGAGAGAGAGAGAGAGAGAGAGAGAGGTAGGTGTCAGAGAATTAATTTTGCATCTCCTTCAGAGCTTCTCCTGAGGGGCTGAAAGAGGAGAGAGCCTCGAGGAGGCTGAAGCAGACCGTGACAGAGGGTTACCCACTTATTTGCTTGTACCTGTCTCTTGCTCTTTCTCTCCCTGAGCCCTTCTCCCTCCCATTACCCACCCTTTGCGTGTCTGCTATGTGCAGGCACCACTTGGACAAGCCTTTCATCGTCCTAGCATCCCTTCAAGGCAGGTATTAATATCTCTAACTCTATAGAAAGGGAGAGGGAGGCTGGGAGCAGTGAGGAGCAGGCTTCTGACCCGTGGCTTTGTCAGGGCCGCCTTCCCCAGGCTTGTTGTTGCCTTTCTAGACAAAGTTCCATACGTGGAAGGAAGGTTTGCCCTGGCTGACATGGGCCTAGGCTGGGACTCTGCAAATACTGCAGCCAGAACCCCGCCCTCACTTGCTCATATGAGAAAGGGTCTTCTCACTGTGTGATTCATGCTGGCCTCCAGCCAAATAGCCCGAGACAAGTGGTACTCTCATGCCTGAGACTACATCACCTTCGGACTCTCACCATCTCAGGCAAGAACTGACTGCATTTGAAATCTTTTAACCAGGATTGCAGGTTAGACAGGCATGGCAGTTCCTTCACATACTTTCCCACCACAGCTCAACTCTAGCCTTGAGAAGCCAGGCTGGGCCCAGCTGAGACTGGGTGACAAATGTCACCTCCTAGTATTCCCTTGGAAGAGGTAGACATAGAACAGACCTCTTGTTGCTCCCAGGAACAGTTTTGTGTGTGTGTGTCCAATGTAAGCCTCCTTATGTGCTGTAAAAGCTTGGGTTCCTGCCAACAGGTTCATGTGGGAGTCCTGGATATACCACATTGGACCTTGGCTATGGTTGCTGACCTTTTCATGACACCTGTCAGAAGGTCTCCATCTCCAAGGCGTTTGGTTAGATGAGAAGACACACAGTGTGCTTAGTACAGATGCTGGCCCAGAGCAATCTCTCAGTAAATATTACCTACTAACCCCTTAGTCAGTGGGTAAAGTGACAATCATTCTCATTTGGTCTTTCTTTATTTTTTGGTCTCTTCTTTCATAGCTTCTCTGGCTTCTCCGCTCTGCCTTTCCCTCATAGTCAGATTGTTGACAGAAACTGAGAGGTTTGTGAGATCCTCACTTACCTGGGAGACCCTGCCAAGAGAGCCCTGGGTCTGTGGAACATTATTGGACACTTCCATGACAGACAAACAAAACCCCTCAAAGACCACCTACTGATTTATAAGGAGCTGTTTGACTCACTTATGGGTTCCTTTGCTGTTAGGAATCCCTCAGTGGGGTGGAGATGTAGCTCATTTGGTGAGTGTTTGCCTGCATGATGCTTTCAATTTCATGCCCAGCACCACACACATGGGGTATGGTGGCAAATACTTTTACTCTTAGAGTTGGGTGGTAGAAGCAGAAGAATCAGAAATTCAAAGTCATCCTCTGTTACATAGAGAGTTCAAGGCCACCCAAGCTAGAAAACCTTTCTTTTGTGTGTGTGTGTGTGTGTGTGTGTGTGTGGTTGGACACTCAGCAGTGTGTAGCTGTGTGATCAGTTGTCAGTTGACAAGAAGTGAAATATGGAAGATCTTGTAATAGTATCAAAAGTGCAGTGTGAGAACAATCCAGTATCATGAAGATAGAGTCCCATCATTTAGAAGCTAATTAAGGAGCCAAGGGCTGCCTGTGAGACCAGCCAAGCCAAGGCCTCTTGTGCCCAGGATAAACCATAGACCCCACAGCCCTGAGAATACATCATATGCTGGTTGACAGGGCTGAGTGCACAGACTATGCATCCTACCCACAGTTCTTAGAAGTCCTGAGTGTCACCACTGACACCACGTAGAGAGGGAAAGTGACTGGCCATCAGAGCTGAAATGAGAACCCCAGGCCTGCCCAGTGTTCCCTCCAAGCTCATTGTCCCCACCAGGCTATCCCTCTGTAGCTGGGCAAAAGGAGCATCAAGCCTCACCCCCCTCAACACTTTGGGGTGTGTGAAAGCTCAGAGCCCCTTATACAACTAAATGGTGATGCCACACATGACCCTCCCACTCCTCTGGGCCTGACCACCTCTGTTGATGTGAATTTGCCCTGTTGTTTAGGTTCAGCAAATTTCCAGAGGTTGTATTGACACTGTGTATGTCTCTGTGTGTGTGCTCCTATGTGTGTGTATGCATGTACACATGTGTATGTATATGTGTGTGTGTCATGAAGGATAGCATGACAGTTAGTGTGTGTGTGTATTGTGCTTGTTTTGAATGTGTACATTCATGGAGGTCAGGGCAGGATGTCAGGTATCTTCTATAGATCTCCACTCTATTGCCTTGGTCCCCCACTGAACCAGAAACACTCTGCTTAGGCTAGGCTGGCTAGCCAGGGGCTCTCAGGATCCACATCTCTGTCTCTTAATGCTGGCTTTGTGGCATGCACTGTTATGCCTGGCTTTTTACATGTACAGTGTTGCTTCAAACTCAGGTCCTCATGCTTAGAGAACAGGTGCTATTACTCAGCTGAGCCATCCCTGAGCCTGGTGGTGTGTGTTCTTGAGGTCTGCACATCTAATTTTCAGTTCATCCTCCTACCATTGTTCAGTTGTGCCACATACACTAGCAAAACACTCCAAAGTCTGACATGCTAACCAAGTATCCCTCTGTACATACACACCTGGATCCTGCTCTGATGATGTCTAGGGGTGATCCTGACAACCCCTGACCTCCTCAGAAAAGAGCCCTGTTGGTATCAGCCCATGTGGAGGTTGATGATTCTCATATCAAAAGCACCCAGAACCACCAGGTGGTCAGATTCCAACCACACAGAGCAATTCCAACCACACAGAATACTGCCAAATTGCTGCAGGAAACTCTTGGATGCATCTGCTTTCAGCCTTGCATCACAGCCAGTGGGTCTCCTGATACCAGAGACCTTGGGGCCCATGGATTACATCCCTGAGACTCAGGTCTGTTTATTCTGTCCTGCTGAAGGGGACCAGAATTCTGGGCACGAGCAGAGGACAGAGGAAGTCCTCCCTTTTCCTACAGGTCATCAATCCTTTGACATGGGACTCCAGGCTCCCCCTCCTCTGTTTACACCTCCCAGACTGTAGTTCTGCTGATGGCAGAGCCCAATATACATCATGTTACTTTTCCTTTTTCCAGCATGCCCTCAGAGCCCTCAGCAAGGAGATGTCCAGCAACAGAGGCATCTGTTGCCTTGCTAAATATGGGGAGTGGCAGCCATCTCCACCCTTTCTAGCTTGTACAGGCGCTGGTTGCCAAACAGGGATGGCATCTGGGAGGCTGGTGGGAACTGCCACAGTCTGCTCTGACTACCTTCAAGGGCACTTCCAGGAATAGATCTAGCCACCCTGATGCCCACATGGTCTGGCAGCATCTTAGTGCCCTGTCTTTCCAGTCTCCACTTCCCAGGGTGGATGTAGTGATGTTTTGTGTCTAGGGGATGAAAGTTTGCTTGACCATTGATCCTGGGTCTTCAGAATGCACCAACCAAGTAGCCTTCCCAAAGCACAGGCCTAGAGGCTTCCCTACCTTTTCTCTGATCAATAAATTACACATACTAGGGAGTTGATTGCTGTACTACTATGCCAGCTCCCAACAAATCTGTCCCAATGAGAGGTCTAAAACGACCAACCTGCAATCTTTGTGTAGTGGTCAAGAAACAGTACCAGGGAGGTGAAACGTCCTGCCTACTCTTGGTTTGCTAGTAATGGAGACCAACTAACAACTCACGCTCCTTAATCCCATAGTAAAACCTACATGTCCCCTGGAAGAGAAGTCTTCCAGCTCAGAGGTCAGGGAGAGTAACAGAGAGGAGAAACACCAGGTCCTTTTAGAGCAGATGAGACTTAGATGCTAAGAGATGGGGATGCAGGAGCCTCCTCTGAACTAGTGAGAAGATCTATATGACCAGGGCAGTGGGATCAGGGGAAACGGACAGAGACATAGGCAGTGACTTTGTGGTCATTAGGGGAAGGGGTACTGTGGAAATATATCATATATTTAATATAAATACTCTGAAATATCAGAGGGCTGAGCCACCCACAGAGCCAAGCAGTAAAGGCCAGGAAGTGGTGACCCATGCCTTTAATTCCATCACCCAGAGGCAGAGATCTATCTAGATTTCTGTGAGTTCAAGGCCTAACAAAGCCAGGCAGTGGTGGCACACACTTTTAATCCCAGCACTTGTGATCCTACACACACCTTTAATCTATAAAAGTAAACCAGGAAGTGAGAGAGCTGGGTGGGAAAGAAAGATAAGGCTGGATGGAGGAGGAAGGACTTCTTCCCCTGACCTGCCACTTCCCTGTTCAGCTGCGGAAGGAGAAAATTTTGGTCTGAGGATTTGTGGAGACAGGCCTGAGGTGTTGGCTGGGTAAAAAGTGGCTGTGGTTTCTCTATCTCTCTGATATTTCAGCTTTTCCCCAATATCTGGCTCTATATTTTTATTATAATACCGACAGAATTTGTGCACTAGGGACCCACAGGCATAGATGGGAGCTTGGCCTCCACTCTACCTTGACTGCGCGTGACCCCAGGCAGGCCAGAAAAGATCCACCACTCATTTAGTGCATCTTGTGCAGGGATCAGCAATAGTGTGGGATGTCTGAGTGATGGGCTATGTTCCAGGATGCAGGACAGCAGACAAAGTCACTGCTTTCTAGTGGAGAAGGACCAGTGAGTATCACTGATGATGGGGAGAATAAAGTGAGGGCCAAAGAAGATGCTTGTTCTGGGACTGGGGCCAGCTCTTTCACATATAAATACCACAGAAGGCCTCTCTGATAAGGATGCTTAAGAAACTGGGAGGAAATGAGTGGACTAAATAAATACACAGTTAGGAGAACAGCTTTCCAGACAGTCCACATAAGTAGGAAGGCTCCAGGACTGGACCAACCTGGGCCAGCTACAGGAAAACCGCAGGTAACCTATGCAGAGAGGAGAGCCATGGAGTTTCTGACCTTATTTCCTGGAACTGCATCTGTTCAGAGCCCACTCTGCAAGGCTTTGAACTAACTCTGGGGGCAAAGTAAGATTCCTTCCATTAACCAGCTGGAAGAGCAGAAGAAAGTGCCTCTGCTGAAACATCACACTCACACACACTCACTCACACACACACACACACACACACACACTTACACAGAGAGAGAAAAGATTGGTGTTTGGAACCTCAGGGTGTGTCCCTAACTTAGTCTGAGCCCCTGATTCAGCCTGCCTCTATGTCCCACCCTGTCTTCTACCAAATGCAGGGGCCTTGAGTAAGAATTCTGTCTTTCCTGGAGCCCAGCAAAGCTTGTCAGTGAGAGTAGAGGTTCCCCAAGGTAAGAAAGCCCTGAACCCAATGCACATGGTGTGTGTGGACAGGGCTGGCTGGGACGGTGTAGGAGATGGTGGAGGGTTGAGGTGGGCGAGCAGCCCAGGCTGGAGGGGAGTGTGCACCGGTGCTTGTGCACGATCCCGCGTGTGCCTGACACAGTGTGTGCATGTATTGGAAGGACTAGGCTGAGAGTAAACACACACGGGGAAGAGGAGCTCGCCCAGGACTGCTGATGCTGTGAGTTTGTTTTGTTTCTGTTTCTTTGTTTTTGAGTCAGCAGTGGGAATGTCGCTCCATGGGGCTCTACATCAACCTTCCCCACCCCCTAGTCTCTCTCTACCTTTGCTCCCATCTTTTCCCTCTCTTTCCACTCCCTCTTCTTCTTCTCTCCTGTTAGGAAGAGGCCTGGGAAAGGACTGCTGCTGTTTTCCTTTGCCTTTGCCTCCCCACCCCCTCCTTCCCAGGTTTTTTTTTTTTCCTTTAGCTCCTTATTCAAGGCAGATAAAGTGCACACAGCTGCTCCCAGCTGAAACAGGCCTTAATTGCACCCCCGTTGCCATGGCGATCCCTGATGATCTCTGGCGGCTGGAATGTTGCCCTCCAGATCTCTGCGCTGGGGCCCCCAGGCAGCACAGACTTCTTAGCTTGGGAGGTGACCCACAGGGCACAACCTTACCTCTTCACCTCACTGCTACAGGAGGGTTCCCTGATGTCGCCACTGTGGTGCACTGGGGGAGGGGGAGGTCGTTGTACTTATGGGGCTTCCTTCTCTGAGCCACTCTTGGGGACCCTCCAGGGTCCAGAGCAGTAATATACTACCTTGGCAAGGAACAAAACATTCCTGTAACTTGCCATGCTGTGGGCTTGAGGGCATGGCAAATAGGCTGAGGATGAGAGGGTCCTCTGGGCCCCGTTTTCTCACCTGTGGATCTCCCGAGGGTGAAGGATGAGTCTGGGCTGTAGGATTCTTTTGTGACTGCACAGCAGTCCACATGCTTGTCTCTGAAGGAACATAATGAAGGAGGGGAGCCCAGAGAGAGGGAAGGGTTCCAGAAATTTTCTAAGGTCCTGAGGTATTGACCAGAGCTGGCAGCAGGATCAGCCAGGGGAGAGGAAGGAGAGGAAGAAGGAAGGGCACGTGCCAGCTTCAGAGATGAGAGGAACATTGAACAGGTTCCAAATGGGGCATCTTCTGGTAACTAGAGGGCTCCAGTAAACTTAGGGTAGTCTCAGAATGCGAACTCAATAAGGAAGACTGGAGAGGGGTGTTATGTGTATAGAACTGTGTGCCTATATATACATGTGTATTATGTGGGAGTATGAGACTGTGTGCAGTTAAGTATTGAGTGAGTATGTGCAGTGTGCCTGGGTATAGTGTGTACATCTATTCTGGTGTAGGATGTGTGAGAGAGACTATGTGTGATCTCTCTGTACATGGTGTGTGTGTCTATGTATAGTGTGTGTCAATGCCATTTGTGTACAATATATTGCAGTGTGTTACTATGTGAAAAATGCATAACTATATGCTGTGTGACTGTGTGCATGTGGTGACTATGGGCAATATGTATCTGTGACTGTGTGCAGGAGGTGACTGTATGTAGTGTGTAACTGAATACCATGTGTGTGACTAAACTCAGTTTTGTCTGTGTGACTGTGCAATGTGTGTAAATGTCATGTGTGAATGCATGTGCCTTTCATGAACACATACAGTGTGCAGTTTACCTCTGTGCACTGTTTGGCATCTATACATTTATGCACCTTGTGTGTGTATATGTGTATGAGAGCATTGCATGTATAGATGTCCACCTATGTGTGCATGCAGGTGTTTTATTCATGCGTGGTGTGTCTGTGCATTCATAAATGTGCATGTGGCCTGTCCTCCATTGCTGCTCTGTACACTTACTCAGTCAGGAACCCAGTAGCAATTGAGCTGGGCCATGGTGGAGTTTATATGTTCACAGCTCAGTGGCTCCTGACAGGAGTCTCTGGAAGGGCAGCTGTACTTAGCACCCAGTCAGCATACCCCAAGAAGCCATCAGACATGAGTGTAATGGCTCACACAGCCCAGGAAGCCTGCTGCTGGCTCTGTTCCCTTAAACCACCCACTCCTTCCTCTGGGCAGCTAAAGTCCAAGCCATTATCCAGTGGTCCTAGAATAGCACGGGCTTCTATGTCCTGCTCTGATGGGCCCTCAGGAGCCTCTTTCCACTGAGTAAGCCTAGAGGTTTGCTCAGGAGGGCATCCCAGCATTTGCAGCCTATATACCCCTGTGAAGAACTGGAGCACTCTTGTGTCCAGCACCTGGGTAAGGCCTGCCTGTTTCCCAGGCTCTTCTTTTTTAGTCCCATATATTCTGCTTTTGCTGCTTCTGCTGTTGCTACTTCTAACCAGAAGGCAGGGGCTGTGGGTGGAAAAGGCTGTATCTTCAGAAAGATGTTGCTCTGACCACTTTGTTCTCAGTTGGTGGTGGCATCCTACCTTGGTGTAATTGTGGTAATGACCACAGCAGGAACAATGACATCACTGCTAATTAAGTGCCAAATATATGCCAAGTTCTATAGGCAGAACTCTCACATGCCATGACATAGTTCTCCCACAGGCCTTAGGCCATTGCTGTCACCTCTACACAGATGGTCAACCCCTGCCCAACCCATGCTTACAGGGCTGGCTCTGTGTCTGTCCAGGGAGGCCCTGGGCTTTCCAATCCCAACAGTTACTTCTGAGAATAGGGTGCAAGGTCAGTTGGCAGCAAAGCTGGCTGCTCCCGAGGAAGGCATTCTGTATTCTACACCAGTAGGGCACTGCTGTCAGGGCCTGTCCCATGGCTATACTTGGTCAGGGGACACTTCGGGAGCTTCCGCTTTCCACAGATAAAGACTGCTTATCTTGACTTATGTCATCCCCTCACTTCTCCATTTTTTTAAACCTCAAAATGACTCTAGTTGAGACCCTTCACCTCTGCATAACCACATTGCGGCTGTAACCCTGATAGCTCCGAGTCAGGTCCTTGCTGTCTCAAACCTCTTCCCAGTCCTCTTAGTGTCAGGGAGCCTTGAGCTCAGCCTGCTGCAAATGCAGTTGTCTCTCCAGGCAAGAAATGTCTGTTCACCTTTCAGGACATTGCAGGAGTCCAGGAGGGGAGGTGGGTTTCAGAGTCCCAATCCTCCCTTAGTTCCCGCTAATTTCTCAAAGATGCCTTTGCTCTGGCTGGTCTTCCTACCTGAAAGCCTTCCAGCCTGCACTCTTCTGGTAGCAGCAATACCCCCTTTCTGAGAGGCACTGTACTTCTGGCTTGCTCCAGGAAGCCCCATCCTCACTCACAAAGGCCTTGTCTTCTTTTCCCAGAACCACCATTACTGAGTAGGTGATTGGACCGCTCATAGGAAGTGGGGTATGTATCCAGAAGACTCTAAACTTTCGACCAATGTCATTAATACTCACAGATATTTCCTAACCTGTCCAAATCCAGTTAACGCAAAATTCATAAGGAAGGCATTTTTGGTTGGAGATGGTGTTCCTGCTAAGAACCCATTGTCACTGTGGCCCACAAACCTGTTATTGCCTGTTATTGCCACAAACCTTCCTTGGACTGAAGAATTTCACCTAGTTGTAATCCTGTCAATTACAATAGGCATTGTAAATTTATTTGGAGTATTACATGATCCTTTCCTGACACCCCCCCCCATTTCTCTTCTGTAACAAGATTGAGTGGTTGAGTTCTTGGGTGTGAATTTCACAGAACTGTGTCATAATACAGCATTTGAAGGTAGGACACATGCCTGGAGCTGTAGGATTTCACAAAAGGACTAGTGCTTGAGGTTGAGACCTGGACCTTGGGAGAGCAACTTGAAGTCTGAGTAAGAAATGGCCCCAGAAAGGCTCCCACGTGGAGGGGCACTTGTCCCCCAGCTGGTTGCAGAAGTTGTTGAAGACCTAGGAAGTAGGATCTGGTTGGAAGAAGTAAGTCTTAGAGAGTGAGCTGGAAGTTATACCTGCTCCTAGATATCTCTCTCTCTCTCTCTCTCTCTCTTCCACTCTCTCTCTTTCTCTCTCTGCTCTTTGCTTCCTGTGTGCCATGAGGTGAACAGCCTTTCCTCCACACATTCCTAATCCCATGATGCTCTGCCTCACCACGAGCCCAGAGAGGACATAGTATGTCCAAAGATATGGTGAGAAATATCTAGAACTATGAACTAAAATGAATCTTCCTGCCTTCAAGTTGTTTATGACACAATGATAATCACTGACATGCATGTGCATGGTATAGAGGAGCATGAAGTCGAAGGCTGACATGTGGAGCTGAGATGCAGGTAATAGGGGAAGGGTGCCTCAAATAAAGGCTGACCTCACCAGACAGAGTAGACTGGTGTCATTAGGAAATACACCCTACATTTTCTCCTAAAGATATGCAAGGAATTCTTACCAAAAAAGCTTTTGAGGCTTTGCCTGGTCTTGGTCAGCTTGCCTGTTGTTCACAGAGTTGGTCTGTCCCCTCCCCCACTCCTCTTCCTCACCACAAATCATTCTCTCTAGCCAAAACTCTTTATACACAGAGTGGAGGCCACAGTTCATGTAAGAAACAATGGAAAATGTCCTCATAAAGATTGCTCATGGGTTTGCAACAAAGCAAGTGTCTCTTTTACCTCTTTTCAGTGGTCCTGATGTCAGAAGGCCCTAACAGGTGCTGAGAGTGCTAAGGAGATGTGCATTGCAAGCCCACGAACCAGAATCAAATTCTAGTACCCATATAAAAAAGGCTGAGTGTCAGCTGTAAAGGGTGTCAGTACAGCAAAATACTCCTAAAAGTGTAATAGTGGCATTTAAGTTATGGTGGTAACCAATGGCTATCTAACTCTGACTTAAGAGCCACTCAACAGGAGGGAAAATCATGCCTGGTAATGGAAATCTAACCAACTACCCAGGGCTAGTGAGGTCATGGATCTTAGAGAGGATCTTTACATTGCCACTTTACTAAATTGGAATAATTCCTAACCTCATTTTAAATATTCATTCTTATACTCACAGGTAAGGGTAGCTCTCAACCTTCACTAAAGAAGCTTTCCTTCCCAACTGTTAGAGACCGTTACAGAAAACCACAACTGGTCAAAATGCAAAGAACTGGTCATGAGGTACCCAAGTCCAGTGGGTATCTTTACAGTGCAGATCCTGCTCCTGGGACTTAGAGAGCATCACAGAAGATGAGGCAAAAAGATTACCAGGCAGTCTGCTGTGAGATTGTCTCCTAGAAATGACAGGGAAGCTATACCTATGATACCTTGACAATGGCTGCCTAAAAAGGCCGGAATGAGGACAGCACCATTGACATGCTAATGTGGAAAGCGAAAGCTTCACAGGACCCCATCTCTAGACAATGAGCTACATTAAGGGACACTGATAGCAGAAGTGTTCTCCCCCCAGGGAGGACCCCTCTAGTGGGTTAGGCAATAACAAGTGGTGGGCCCTGAAACACACATGCAAGCAGTACTGAGTCAACTCAGTAAGTGCTATTTACATATATGTATATAACAATAATAATTAAAAAAAGAGGAAGCCAGGGATTTGAGAGAGACAGAGAGAGAAGGGAGGGGGTGTGGGAGGAGTTGGAGGAAAGAAAGGAAATGAATCGGAGTGATGAAATTATATTTTAATTAAAAAAAAGTTAAGCAGTTGAAAATGCAATCTTCAAGGGAGGGGGAATGTCTGAGTAGTGGTGTGCATGCTGAGACAAGAAGATCCCTTGGTCTTACCGGCCAATTAATTTTACCTACTTGATGAATCCCAGGCCAATGAGAAATCCTGACTTAAAAAAAACCAGTGATACCTAAGAATTCACACCTGAGGCTATTCTTCAGTTTCCACATACACAAGTACACATAAGCATGTGTGCCTGTGCCCACCCTCCATGCACACAGAAAATTGTTGAGAGGCCCTACAGCATGTATTTCAATTCAGCATTCCCAGTTCCACACCAGCATCTGAGGAGTCTGGGGAAGCTCACTCCATCTTATGATCTGACGGGAACAACCAGGCTCCTGAGATCCACTCTCCATGGGAGGAGGATCAGCCAACATTTTTACCACTCCTTCCTGACCTACCACTTCATTCCCAATTCCCTTGAAGGATTCATTTGTAGGTCTTGTGACCCTATTTGGAGCCAATTCCATAGAGGCAAGAACATGGAATAATTCACCCACTGTTTGGGTGACACCCCAGCAATAGGCAGGCACTTGTTGAGACAGGTACAATCGATGGCTGGATTTTAATCTCCATCTACATGGGGAGGAGGGCATCAGGAACAAGGGAGTCAGCCTATGAGGGATAATTTGCTGTAGACATCATGCTTTGTTTAACTGTCTCCATTGGGGGCTTGTTAGCACACTAAAGATATTTTTAAAAATCACATAATTAACCTTGGGAATTAATAAGTGAACTAAACACATTGTTTCCACTTAGTCTGGAGAGTGTCTCTGGATGTCCTAACCTCCCTAATGAGGACAGAGGCCATCAGTTAAATAACAGGCCAGTGTCTACCCCAGCCCACTGGTGACAGCATTCAGCATAGAACTGCTCCAGGTTTGGGGGAGGGGGGCCAAACACATTCATGTTCTTTTTTTCTTCTCTACTCGAAGTCCTTGGACTTTTGGATATGAGAGCATTCTATTTCTTTAAAACAACAGCTGCTTTTGTAAAACAAAGTGGATATAACACATTGAAAGGTGGAATGGTTGGGGGGGAGGTGGAGACATCTTAGGCCTATTTGTACCTTCCAGGGATGAGCTATACCTGGTGTGGAAATGTCCCATATCTGGGCACAAATTATTTCTTCATCTCGGGGCTCAGGATTGAATGTGTTTGGAGCCTGTTTTTAAAGTCAGTTTTCCATGTTTGTAAACCTCATCCCCCATCTTCTTCCTTCTGAGTTTTCAGCATATATCCATTGTATCACAGCAGAAAAGCATGGCTAGGAGCCCACAGGACCCTTGATCTCTGAAGCAAATCAAAAGCTTTGTGTGGTTCATAGACAGATCTGAGACCTGGCCTCCTTCACTTCTGCTCTGTGGAATCCAGGTTGTGCATGCACATCTGACTTGAAAGTAACCTTGGGTGGGTCTCTGCCAGGGGCAGATTCCTGGGACCCAGATTTTCAGGTCAGAGATAGGGTACTGCTAAGTCAGGGTAGCAGTGACTCCTTAGAGAGTGAGTGACTATTGTTAAAGTCAGACCTGGTTTAGCCTAAGGAATGGACCCCAGAGGTCACATCACACCGTGGTCACCTTCCTTTTAGATCCATCTTGCCCCCAGACAAAAAGCCACTGAAGGGCTGGGCCCTCCTTTTGTTTCCTCTTACACATCTTTGTGTAAAGATAAGCACGTCCTGTTGATGTACCTAGACCCAGGCCCCACAGCTTCTGAGTTCTCCCAGGTTTCTGGAGGGTCACTGTGGCAGCAGTGACCCTGGAATCCTTGCCTGCACTTCAACTGCCCAGATGCTCCTGACCCTTGCCCTTTCAGAGACCCCACCCTTTAACTTATTGTCAAGTTCAGACAGTTGGACGTCCTTAAGGAGTCCTTTCCATTTTTCTTCTCTGAAACCACTCATGGTGCTTGGTCAGGAATTAAGAGGCCTGGTGGGCAGTTTGTAGCACCATCGCTGCCAGTCCATGGCAAACCTACCACATGCAGATACCAGGGTACCAGAAGATATTGCCTGCCTGTCCAGTCACCAAGGGGACCTGGCAGGCTCTAGAGTCCTTCCTGATGACCTTTCCCTGGGCTTTCAGGCTACTGTTCACCTTTAGGAGAGGGTGTGGCCTAAGGGAACAGCTTGAGGGAAAAACTCCAGTCCCTCAGCTGCATATGTAGAGATCTCCCCTTCAGATCCTGTGTCCAGCCCTTTCCCCATGCTTGAACAGGTCCGTGCCCTAGCCCTCAGAGAGTGGTAATGTGAGTCTGCTTCATGAACCTCCCATTCCCAGGCCTTCTTCACTGGCCTTTCCAAGTAGTGTCTCTTTTGAGGGCACTTTTAAGAATTGTCTTCATCCCCCAAGATGCAGTAGGTCAGCCAGCAGCTAGGCTGTCTCCTGGAGAGCAGGAGGTTTCTATGCATTCTTTGTTCCCCTCTTGGGGTAAGAAGCTCCATGTGGCCTCTGTTACCTTCAGAGTCATTATGGGATACATCAATCTCCTCTGGGTGGTTTCTAAATGTGTGTGTATTTGTTTAAAATGTGTGTGTAAAATATGAGTGTGTGAGATTCCTCATGTTTACAGATTGCACATGAATCTGAATGTGTGTATGTGTGTGTGTGTGTGTGTGTGTGTGTGTGTATGCGTGGTTGTGTATTTAGGCCAGAGGTCAATCATGGGTATCCTCAGGAGCCATCCTCCTTGTTTTTTTGAGGCAAGGTTTCTTATGGCTCACTGATTCAGCTAGGATGGGTAGGCAGAGAGCCTCGGGGATCCTTCTCTCTCTCCTCCCTAACACTAGGATCACAAATATGTGTTAATGTCTGGCATTTTACATGGGCACTGGGGGTGCATTCTCCTGCATACATGTCAAGAACATTGCTAACTGGCTTTCTTCTCCAGTCTTTTCTTAGTGGTCTCTTGAAGATCTCGCCTCTTAGAAACCCCCATCTCAACACTACATAGTCCTCCCTGGGGTCTTGACATTCAGGGCTGAGTGTCCACTTGGGTCTTTGGGGCTGTGCTAAGCTTGAAAAGTGCATGGGGGAGGAGGCTTCTACCTACCCACTTCCTAGGCAGCTGCTGAACAAATCCAGAGAGTTAATAGGAACCACACAAAGCTTTTGATTTGCTTCAGAGATCAAGGGTCAGCCTGAATAACTCATTAATTAACCGAGCAAGGCTTCCTGCTATTGACAAGGTCTGGGAGCTCGGCCTGGGAGCAGACCTCACATCCCACAGCTGAAGACCATCCCCCTCCTCACTTGCTTCTGCTAGGTGCCCAGCGGTCAGACACATTCTCAGATCTCTGTCTACCACGAGTCTCTCGCCTGACAGGACTGTGAACCATGACCTGTGCTTTGAAGCCTGACCTACAAGCTGTCTTCACCACCCCATCTCTACCCACTCCTCTCCGGCCCACATTGGCATAACATCCGATGCTGCTGCTGCTGCTGCAAGGATCCAGGCGCAATCTTGCCTCCCACACACCTCGATGTCTGTCACTGGGGAGAGTATGATGAGCTGATTCACACCAAGGTGTCAGGCTGAGGGTGTGGGGAAAATGGGCGGGTGGGTGCTGATTTCAATTATCAAGGGTCATATGTGAATTCCAACAGTGTAATCTCTGATGGTGGGATCAGGTATTTGCTTGTAGGGTCAGGCAGGATAGACCGTAGATACATTTGGCAAAGAACCCTCCCTTCCTTGTGGCCACTGAAGGTATGGACAAAACTGGTGGCCTTTGGTGCTAGTGACAGAAGCTGCTAGTCCATAGGCTCCCTTTGTCCCATTAGCATCAGCTTCTTCCACATATGAGAGAAAGCCTTCACCTCCACCTCCATTCCTGACACCGTCTGAGCTTTTCAAACACACATTTCAAGCCCTCAACTTTGGAAGTTATTATTTTTTTTTTCTAACCTGAACATACCACAAGCAGAAACTCTTCTGTGGAGAAGATTGTCCCTCTCATTCAAATGTCCCAGGAGAGAGAACTCAGTTGTCACCCACCAGTGTACATGAAGGAATACTGCATGATAAGATGGTTTATGTTCTGATGTGGATTAGAATCTTTAGCCTGCTGTTTTGGGGGACCAAGACATAGGAGACCCTGTTACAGTTTTCAGCATCTCTGTGATTACTTTCAGAGCTCACCCCGCTGGTTGACATTTGAAGAGCCTATTGCTGTTTGCAGAGCCAGCGGTTTCTTGAAGGGCTCGTCACTGGCTTTAGAACCTGTGCTGCTTGTAGAGTCTGTTGTTTGCAGATTTAAGCATTGCAATGCAGAGCTCATCACTGTCTGCAAAGCTTGCTGCCACTTGTAAAGTTTTGGGGGTGTTGCAGAGGCTGATATTGCTTACGAAGCTCATTCAAGTTTGCAGACCCTATGGTAAATGTGGAGAGCCAGTTGCAGAAGCACTTGGCCTGCAGAGTTCTTCACTTGCTGTGAAGCCAGTGCAGTATGCAGAAGCCATTGTCTTTTGTAGCGACTGGTTTTGAAGGCTGAGTGCATCAGTATCCATAAAGCTTGCTGTCCTCTTCCACGCTTGGCTCTGTCTGTCAAGAACCACCATTTCTTCATTCCCAGCTGTGGATCAGAGAACTTGGTGCTGTTTGCCATCCTCACAGTATTTATTAGTGGTAAAGGACTTCTAGGATGCTATCTGCTTTGCCTATACTTTCTGTAGTGTGGTGAATTTTTAAGAGCATGAGGCCAAGCCATTATGTGAGGTTTTTTTTTTTTTTTTTTCCTGACATGTTTGGGATTCTCTCTAACATGACTACTTCATGTAGACACCTTATCTCCCCCTCCCCCATCTAGTGTGTCTCTACAATTCTGGGTCCACATTTAGATTCTGTTCATCCTATCAAGGCAAAAATTCTTGGAATCCTTTTCTCTAAAGATCTAATGTCCTACATAATCATCTTTTCTGTTCAGAGCTCTTGGACTTTCAGTCAGATTCAGACTCATCTTGCCTCTGTCTCTGTCTACCTTCTTAGGCCAGGAACTCACTGTCTACAGTCATCACGGGACTGGTGGACCTGACTCAGGTTCTGGTAGAATGAAGACTTTACAGGGGTTTGTACCACATATGAACCCTACTCTGTAATGCAGACCTTAAAACCTAAGAGCCCACTGTCATGGTTTGAAAGAAATGGCTTCCATAGAGAATGGCACTATTAGGAGGTATGGCCTTGTTGGAGGAAGTGTGTCACTGTGGAGGCGGGCTTTGAGGTCTCATAAATGCTCAAGTCACACCCAGTGAGAAAGATCATTTCCTGCTCCCTGTGGGATCAAGATGTAGCAACTCCTTCTCCAGCACCATGTCTGCCTGCAACTACCATGCTCCCTGCCATGATGATAATGGACTGAATCTCTGAACTGTAAGTCACATCAATTAAATGTTTTCCTTTATAGGAGTTGCCGTGGTCATGATGTGTCTTCACAGCAATAAAACCCTAACTAAAATATCTCCCATACATAGCTGTCATCAGTTGCTCTGTGTTCTTGGACTTTTCTTGGGCCAGGAAGGAACTGATGGAGTACTCAGTCTGCATGGGTATCCTTAGTTGTGTCTGGGAGACCCTAATCAACTCTAACTACCTTCAGATATTCAGTTCTTAACACCACCAATTTAGAAATACTGTGTCTAGATGAAGCTTTTGTTACACACACACACACCTTACGTATCTCTGAAAAAATGTTTTGGATGCCATGGTTTGGATTTTGACAAATTGGAAGCTTTCAGAAACCTATAAGGCAGATCATAATGCAATTTCTAGATACTTCTAACACAAATGTAGCAGTTTAGCTTCTGTATTGATGGAAGTTTTAGTGGAGAGATGGATAGAGGGATCCACTCGATTCCACAGTGCTTTCTCTAGAAGGCTTCTGAGCAGTACCACTGCCTAAGGTGTACCGTGTCTGAACACGAGTGTGTGCTTGTTCAGCTCTTAACCCAAAGGATTTCTGTTCTCAGGATGTCTGTGATATGAAAACTTAAGAGATGTTCTTCCTCTGCATATGAGGAGTTCTTGAATGACTCCCTGAACACATTGATAATGGGCTACACACCTTAGCAAGCAACACTGTTCCTATGCTGAACAAAGGCCTCCTGATTGTCCTCATTTCTTCCCCAAGAGCCTCCTTGAGGTCCCAATTGAGTACTTTTCTGGGTAGTTCCCAAGAGCTGCCAGGACTGGATTTTTCCAGCATTCTCTATCTTTATACCCTGGGACAGCCGAAGGTTTGGCTTATAGAACACATCCACAGAGTGAGCTGGAAGCAAATGCCTTCCTTTCCTAAAACCCCCATTTTCTGTCCTTTGTTCTTAGAAGAAGGCTCTAGATATGCTTCACTGTTGGCTTTGTCCACAGGGCCTGAGGCGAGAGCTCTGCTGCTCTGGAGATAATTCAGAGTGCTAATGGCATACAGATGCAAGCTAATTCATGTGCACATACACAAATTAGACTGCAATTATCACAGGAACTATTTGCTAATGCTGGTTACCATTTGAACCATTACTCAGCATTGGTTACCACAGACGGTTGGTCAATATGGCTCAGCATGAGGCCTGCCTCTCAGCCAGCCATGGAAACTATCAGAAACATGCAGCTGTGGGTTGATTTGAAGTAGGGAGGTGGGTCTCTCAAGGTTTGTCATGTGAATGGAATGAGTCTTCTGGAAAAAGACAGCAGGATCCCACAGGGGTGAGGAAAAGCCAGCAATGTGTGCCATGTAAAACGACAGGTTCTATGTGTGGAAGGTCAGTAGTGCAAGGCACATGCTGCGTCCATTGCATTCAATAGTAATTCCCCGGCTGACTATAGAGGACCCAGGGAAGCTAGGGGCTTGGGAAGAAAACAGTGCTTGTAAGTCAAGAGCCAGTACAGATGTAACTGGTTAGCCCTGTATATGGAGGCCAACTCACCAGACTTATCAGGCACCCCTGTGGAGACAGATATTGAACTTGGTAACAAGGGATGTTTTAATTCTAGTGAGGAGGGGCTGCATCATGGTAGCCAGGATTGGGATCTGGACCACTTAGCTGTGCAGGAGAAAGGTTTATATGGAAGAATAGTCTATGACTGCCCAATCACAGCAGTAGCTTCTTCTCACGTAGAGGTCTCTATTACCTAACTACGCCTCTGCTAGCCTGCAGAGGAAGCATCTCCCTTGCACATTCTAAAGGGGAAAGGGTGGAGGTCCGAATGGGTGACAAATGATAAGTTCTGAGACCATGCGGATGTACTGGTTAGAATGGAGTTAGAACCTGGCTTACACGGCTATTGTGAAAGACAAGGCATGACCCAGCTCACCTGGAGGGCTGGTTACAGTGGCACCGATGAATGGGCCGTGAGAGGTGTGCCCTAGAGCCAGGAAGTGATACGTGGTTGGTCTAGAACAGCTGGGTAAAGAGGTGGGACAAATGCTGAAGAATTCTCTTACCATGGGTATCCAAAGAGCCTAGAGAAGGGAGGAGGCTGACCTGGGTGGGCTATTCCTTATACATTTCTCTGTCCTCTCCCAGAAGGGCTTCACTGGCCCTGCCTGCCAGCCTCAGGCAGGGAAAAGCTAGATCAATTATCCCTGAGGTTGCTCTGGCCCCCAGAGGGCAGCTTGTCTGACTTCCCTTTGGGCAGTGAGCTATGGCTGGCTGTGGATGCTGCTTCTTCCCTCACCAGCCTTGCTGCTGCTCCCTTGGAGGCCTTCCTGGCTGGCCTGCTGTCTGCAGGCCCTGCAGGCATCCTTTTACTCCTTTGCTAATCCTTCCCTGCGGACATGCCCGAGATCTGTGATTGGGCAGCTGGGCTGCCTCCCAGCCACCTGAGACCAGAGTTCATAGTCCTCACCAGAAGGCTAATACCGCAGCTGGGCTCATATCCATTCTTCTACAATGGAGAGGCTCTAAGGCCCCAGGTTTGTTAGGAGAGGGGTGAGATTGTGGGGAGACGCTTGCCAGGTCCTCCAAGGGGAAACAAAAAGACAGAGTACAGGGCAGATAGTCTGATTCTAAATTAGATGGCATGAGGCATTCATTAAATAGGGACAAATGGAAATACTGTATTATTTGCTGAGTGTATGACAGAGACCAATCTGCTACCTGGGGAAAACCAGGAGAAGACCCTCCCTGGTCCTCAGAGAGCTCCTTTTCAGGAGACACAAAAGGACACAGAAGTTCTTAGAGAATATTTTCATGAAATAGGATGCATGTGAGAACAGTGACATCATTTTCAGAGGTAAAATAAAAATGGAGAGCCCCTAGTTCAACCATAACCTGGGAATTTGAAGATGGGGACAGAGGATCATTAATTTATGTACAAGCCCTTCTGACTACTTGGGGATCTTTGTGGAAGTAGACAGGTCGTATGCCTATAAATTTGAACTTGACTACAGCAGACTAGAAGGGACCAGTTGTAAAGTCCTTAGTAGGCCTTTAGAAGCCCCCTATTGGGGGCTGTCTGAAAACTCACCAAGTACTTACGAGCCCTCATTTTACAGGTTTCTGTAGGATCACATGGACTTAGAAAAAGGAATAGAAAGAATCTTCCCGTTTTCAGAAGAGTACCCTGGGACCCAGAGACACTGAATTGTTTCCTTAAAGTCCTCAAAGGAGTCAGAGATGAAACCGTCTTTAGACTGGGATGCACAGATCCTGCCTGCCCTGCTCTTTTCTTGGACTCCAGCTCTTTAGGGTCACTTTGGTTCCAGACATCTTTGCCTGGAAAGACCTTCCCAGGACAAAGAACCTCTGGTACTTGCCAGTGCTCTTCTCCAGTCTCTTGGAGGCTCCTCTTGCCCTTGGAGATGCCAGACTCCACAGCAAATCACCAATGCCCATTGAGTACTGCCGACCCAGCAAGTGCGTTCTCACCTTTGTGGGCAGTTTTTCAGTATGTCCCATTCAACCTTATCTTACAGTCATATTTCTCAATCTCAGCAGACCCATCCAGGACCACTAATGAGGCCCTCCTCCGGTTGTGGTAATGGTGCCTCTGTTGAGGAGCAAGTATACCACCTCTAGACTCCAGGGCTTCTCTTCCTGACCCTGCTCTCCGGTAGCCCTCACTGACAGGTCCCCAGCCCCCTAGCATATTTACAGAAATGCCACTCAGCAGAACAACCTGAATTAAATGAATGTTAGCAGGAGAGCTGCTAGGTTCCAAATTAGCAGTGCATAATTAGTTTCATGCATAAACCTCTGGAAAGCTCGGGTGCACAGGCTGGTGAGAGAGACAATGAGTTTCTGTGAGGATGAAGAGAAAGGGCAGAGAGGCATGAGGGCAGCAGAAGAGTGAACGAGCTGAGTGATCTATCTACACACAGCATCTGTACAGCAAAGTACTATGTGTAGTTTCGGGGGGGGGGTGAGACCTCCCTGTGCCTTCCATTCTCCCACTTGAAGCCTTGAAGACCCCACCCAGCATAACACTCTTGTCCCCAACCCTGTCCTCTAGTTGGAGAGGGCTCAGGTGGGCCTTTCCATCTGCTGGCTGAGTCTTCATGAAGTAAGGCTTGGCCAAGAAAGACACCTGAGCTTTGTGTCCCTCTATCCAGTGTCACAGGACTCTCCCCCTGAGGTGTACTAGAAACTCTGCCTGGTCTACTCTCTGGGGCATGGAGGTGTGCTTCCAAGACAGACTAGCTGAGAATCACAGTATTGTACATTTTAGAACTCCTGGCATCCGCCCAGGAGAAGGATGTGTCATCCATCAGCCTTTGCAGTGAGGAAGGGAGAAGACCCTTCAGTTACAGCTTGCTCTTACAGGTAGCACAAGGGGTGGGGGCTACACTGTCACCTCCAGATTTTGGACACCAGCTGATTCATTGCAGCTGATCCGAGTATAACTGTACAGAAGGGCCTGTAGCACCTACCTGGCCTGTTTGAATCAGATACATCCCTACTGGACATATGGTCCCTGTGGGAAAGGCAGGTCTTCTCTGGCCCTCCGGGGTACTTTAAGACTGTGTCATGGGTTAGAAGCAGCTGTGCTGCTTTCTGGGAGACCCTTTCAACTCCACAGGCCATGCCTAGTCTCTCTCTCCAGCAGAACACCTGCCATCTAGCTTTCTGATGATTAGTAAGAGCAGAGAGCTATAGGTTTTCTATGAATGTGGAGCAGTTGTTAAAACCCAGACATAGGGAAGGAAGCAAAGACAGACTCCAGCTTGCATTGCCATTGACCCTCTGAGTGGGCTGTGCATAGTCTCTAGGCTTGGCTGTGGTTGTTCCCATGGCCTACCCATGGGGAGCTCTCTATGTGGAGGCGTGCAGTCTGTATTGCTTACTGTATATTATTTATTTAGTCTTAATTTATAATTGTTTCATTGCCAGAGGATCTCAGTGCCATAGGGACAGAAATGTGCTGCCCAGTTCTCCATAAAGAATCCTTTTCCTGCCATAAATAAACAGAATACCCAATCAAGTACCCATCAAATTGCCTGGCCCTGGCACAAGCAGAATGCTGCTAATGAGACACAACACGCATTAGTTTAATGTTCTACCAGAGGAAGCGAGCTGGTCTCTGAATGCCAGCACAGGCCACAGCCCAGGAAGGACCAGAATGGGTAGCCCTCCAAGGGGACACTGGGGGAAGGTTCTGATGGCAAGTAGAAGCTTCTAAGGAGCCAAGGCTCATCTCTTTGGAATCAAGGCTGCCATCCACTTTGTTTAAGGACGAGGCAATGGCTGTGAACCCACGGTGTTCAATGCTTACTTGGATATAGTGAGCACCATCATAGGAGCCTGGTGCACCTTCATGTAAAAGCCATGCATGTGGTGAAACAATGTGACATGGATTAGATCATTGAGTGAAAGAAGAGGCTTCATGCCTTTGATGCAATTTGGGAAATGCAGATGGGGTAGTAAAGGAAGGACACTTGGAGAAGAAAGGTGAGAACTTCTTCAAGGTGAAGCATGAATCAGAGATGAGAGGCTGGTGAGATGGTTCAGAATGTTTACCACTCTTACAAAGAACCCAGGGTTTGGTTTTCAGCATCCACATGGCAGCTTACAACTACTTGTAACTCGAGTGCTAAGAGCTCCAACATCATTTTGTGGCTTTCACAGGCTCATGCATGCATGCAGTATAAATAAACTCATGCATGCTCACATACATGCAAATAAAAAATAAACCTTAAAATAAATGAATTTGAAACCAGTGGAGGTCTATGACATGGACACACATCCCAAGGAACGAGCACACTGTGCTGGTAACAGGGAGAAGCGAACTCAGGTACTGTTGTTAGGATGCCCGGATTCATTTGGTAGCACTGTGGAGCCATTGAGGGTCCTGAAGTTTTAGGAAAATCAGCATATTTGCATGGAAGGCCACTGACTGTTACTCTTGATTGCTCACTTGATAGGAATAATGATGGAGTAAAAAGTCTGGGCATCACGAGACAGAAGGGAGTTTTTAGATTGGGTTAAATAAAATAGGAAGAATGACTCTAGATGTGAGTGGTACCATCCTACAGACCAGAGTCCACACTGAATAAAAAGGAGTTAGAAATCCAAACAGCAGCCTTTATCTCTCTGCTTCTGACTGTGGGGTACAGGACCACCCAGTGTCTCATGTCCCTGCCGCCATGACTTCCTCACCATAACAGGCTGTACCCTCAAACTGTGAGTAAACCTTCCCTCCCTCCCTCTCTTTCTCTCTCTCTCCCTCCCTCCCTCTTGTTAAGTGTTTTGTTATCACAGCACCAAGGAAGGTAAGTGACATCCCGTCATAGGCTTTGCTTAGGCAAAGTCCTGCCTCAGTCATCCTCTGCCACCGCCCTTCCCAGTCTGCCTGGGACTGTTTTCTGAGGGTCATCATACTCATTTCTGTTCTCTTTCTGGCCGCTCATTGTCACTGTCAGCTGCCTCGAGCAGAGCTCAAGACAGCCTCCTAGCAGAGAAGCACTCCCAGAAGATAAGATGAATGTCTGCAGGCCACAGGGCTGAGATGCTCCAGAGGAAGTAGAGAGAAGGAAGAAGGAATAAACACCCATCACATTAATAAGAGTCTGGGAGAAAAGAGGCGCTGAAGCCAGGAGTCTCCAGATGGTGTTTAGTGAAATGACAATTTGATGCTGAAGAGGAAAAATGGAGCTGTGCTATGCTGGGAGCCTGGTTCTCATAAGGTGGGGTGGAAAATATGGGCATAGGCAGCCTTCTGGGAGGCCTGTGCTCACACAGGGTGACCAAAGCCTGTACCAGGTACCAGGAGAGGAGACAACTTACCTCCAGGGTATCTGTTCATGGCTCTCTCAAAAGCATAATTTGTTTCAGGGGTCTAGGTTCCCTTCTACACATCTATCCACCCATATATTCCAATGGTTATGGCTTTTGAGAACTGGCCAGAGTTTACATCACACAATCCAGGCAAAGGAGAGAAAGGGTTAAACTCTGGCAAGCTTTGGTATGCATCAAATACTCTGGGCACGGTGAACAAAGTGGCTTATCCAGCCTACTCCAGATAAGGGAAGGCTTCCCAGAGAGGATGATGCTAAGCTGGCTTTGGAATGGTGACTAAAGATGCCCGAGCTACTGGGGAAGGACAGGTTAGGAAACAGATGGAGCAAAGCAGAGCTTGCATATCAGTGAAGCATCAAGTGCAGGATCTATTCTTGCACATTGGTGTCAGTGCTAAGGTCATGGCATGGGTAGGTGAGGGTTTGAAGCAATGTCCAGGTATCACTTAACAGCTGGTGGGAAGTCTGAGAGGAGGTATCTGGGTTCTGCAGACTGGGGTAGGGAGATCAAGAAAGTGGGAAGCCATTTCAGAGACACAGAGGAACTTGGTTCTGTTTTCCTGGGTGTGGCCTGGGACATTCTATTAAAAAAAGAACTGTGAACTGAGATAGAGGAAAGGCAGTGATGTTAGCCCTGAGACTTCACACCCTTGGGATTAAAGCTCTTCGCAGCCGAGGCCATTGTGGAAAAGACCGGAGTCTGCAGAGGTGGGTGCAGACCATGGGGAACAGGCAAGGAGTTGAGAGGGGATAATGAGTGATGGAAGAGGCAAGAAGCTTCAGGCTTCACCATCCATTCTGTTTCTACCCCACCCCCCAAGTCACACAGCTGCCAGGGTTTAGACAGATGCTGTGATTAGCATTTTAATATATTTCAGAGAACCTTGTCCATGCTGCTTTGGAAATCAGAAATCTAGACTTTATCTTCTCCTGTCTCTACAGAGTCACATTCTCTTTCAGATCCTAGGAAGGCCAAGGAAAAGCATATATGCATGCATGTTTTTTTGTGTGTGCATGCAACAGCAATGTATATATAACCATGTGTACATACATGTCATGTGCTCTGGTGCCTGTACTCATTTGCGTTTGCAGAGTATACCAGCTGTGATCTGTATGTGTGTACATACACATGCATGGACACAGATACACATGCTTTGTATGTTCATCCACATTTTACATGTGGCTTTGCAAGTGCAGTTTCATTCAGGGCCATTCACATGATAGAGGAGAACTCCACACTGGCTGGGAAATGGCAGCAGGTCAGTACTGAGTGAGTCAGACAGTCCAGCATCTGGGCCTCAGGTTATAGGAAATGACTTTTCAATGCAGCTGCCTGCTGGATTTGATCCACACTTAAAACAATACAGCCTAACAGAATTTTGGCCATGTGTCATTCCTTTGCACTCCTCTGAACAGTGTTGGCACCCTGAGCAGCCCTGGCAGGGGTTTCATAGCTCCAGGTGGGCTGGAGAAAGCTCTGTGTGGGTTAGGGAAGAGGGAGGCTTGTAAAGGCAGGGCTTTCTCATGGTGTATATATGGTATGTTGCCTGCTTCCTCTTTGCCTGCCTTCCCAGGTAATTTTTAGGCCACCCTAAGCTAGCCATACATTATAATTGGCAAGCATATCCATCAGTCATTCAATTTCCTTCAACTTTGCTTCTGTTGCTCATGTAACATTCCTTGGGCATGGGACCTGGAGGAATAACACTCAGTGCCAAACACAGATTCTAGAGGCCATCTTCCCAGCTCCAAGACTAGGGGACCATCATTTACCTTCTTAGAAACCTGCACTTAGCAATACTGAGTCCAGCTTTTAAGAAGTGGAGCAACACTTCTGGTTTCTTTGGAGTCTGGGCTCAACTAGAAACTCCAGATCTGCAACCCACACTGGACCAGCTCAGTTCCTGGGCATTGTTATGGAAGGAGTATCTTTCTGAATTCTAATGGAGTCCCCAGAGTAGCTCTGTATTCAGAATGAATGCACAGGCCTGCCTTCCACATCTACAGACATGGACCTGGAAAGGTCTGCCCCCACGAAGGAGACCCAGGAAGCAGTTAACAGTTCCTCTTAGGTTTGTTTAATATAAATACACCCTCTATTTATCTCTGGCTATTAATAAATTTGTGCATTATTATTAATTAAATAAATTGTTAGGGAAGTTCTCGTATCAGCAGAGCCACCACGTTAAATCAGCTTTTTTTTTTTTTTTTTTTTTTTTTTCCCCAGAAATTTCCTGTTGGCGGGACTCAAAGCCCACACCTGCAGCCGGCCCAGGCACAGGATTTAGCTAAATGCTGGTGATAATTAGATCAGTTAACCTTGCAAATTAAAACAAGCACATCATATTAGCTCAGTTTATCCTAAAAGAAAATATGAAGTTCACCCAGATAAATCATTTACTAAGAAGAGATGAAAAAAAGCACCTACTGTTTCCCCAAAACTTGGGGGAAGGAGCAAGTAGGACTTAAATCTGAGTCAGGTATAGTAGGTTTGCCTTCATAGAGTGGTTTTTCATATTTTTCCCTGAGACCTAAAAGTTTCAGGGACACCCAGTAGGGAGCAGGCTAGAGCTCACAGCCAGAGAAAATCTCTATAAAATCTGAGCAGGGCGGGGACTCAGGGTGATCTACTGTATCTCATAATATAATCTCATAATATAATCAATTCCCTCAGATGCCCAAGGTGGAGCACATTAGAACATGGGCACTCACACCTAATAGGAACAGCTTTCTGGAGGGGTTGTGACCCATTGGGTTTGGATGCCTTAGTTCTTTTTGTCCAACACATGCTGAATACTAAGGATTTGTTTGAAGTCTATAAATTTGACATTCACCAAGCAAAGTAGAGGGTAAGATGGAATTTAGGAGAAACTGACCTTTTAAAAGTCCATATGCTTGTGCACATGGGCATGCGCGCGCGCGCGCGCACACACACACACACACACACACATCTCTTTTTGAGGAAGGGGGTCTTATGTAGCTCAGGCTGGCTTTGAACTCACTATATAGCTGAGAATTACCTTGAACCTCTGATCTTCCTACCTCTACCTCCTTAATTTTGAGAGTACATGCATGCAAACCACACCAGTATTATTCTAGGGATCAAATGCAGACTCTGTGAATGCTAAGTAGGCACTCTTCTAATTGAGCTACTTTCCCAGCTCTAGGACACAAAACATTGATAGCCAAGTGAGTGAAGACAAAATAGCCATTTGTCCAAAAATATCCAAGAAATTAGTACGTTTTGGGGGGTTGTTTGCTTGTTTTGGCTGTTGGGAATTAACCATGTGCTTTATATAACACTAGGCAAATATTCCATTGTGGAGTCGCTTCTCCAGAATTCTTGTTTAAAACAAATATTTATTTTGAGATAGGGTCTCACTAAATTATCCAGACTGACCTTAAATTTGCTCTGTAAGCCAGGCAGGCTTGAAATTTGTGATTCTCCTGCCTCAGCTTACCAAGCAGCTGAAATTACAGAGGCCTGCCTTCATCATGCCCAACTTAACAGTGTTTGCGAGTGCAGTACTAGTACTGTGTCCTGGCATTACTGTGCTAATTACATAGGCTTTGTATCTGTTTGTTAAAGCAGGCTTGTCAGGTTGTTAACTTGGAAACACTATTGGAGTGTCTACTCTGAGGTAATAAAACTGAGCTGAGCACGCCCCTTAATATGGATGCTAATGGAGCCTGTGTCCTCCTCATTCTTGTGAATTACAGTGGGTTCCCTTGATCTGTCAATCATGAATAAAGGTCTCACTACAGAGCAAATCAAGATTAGGCAACTCAGCAGAGCTGTGCCCAACAATGTCTGCACTGCCATAGCTGGGTTCAAAATGGAAGTGAGTGAATAATGCTAAGGTCCCTTCCGACTCCAATTTCAGAGCTTCCATGATTCTAGGAGAGAAATAATTACAGAGAAGCATTTTAGTCACACACTGGGCTTTTCTAGCCTAAGAGAAAGAATCAAAGTTTTCTGATGTGTTGAGCATAGAATGGAAGGGCCATCCAGGGATTCTAAGGCTGGATAACCAAGGAGAGCACTTGGAAGATTTACAGTGTAGGAGTCTAGACTATACCTCTCCTGTGCACCCCTGTATATGAGCATCTCTTTTTTTCTCTTTCATTACAAACCAGAGTGCCAAAGAGAGTCCATATAAAATGATAACATAGCTAGAACCCTAGCCAGTTGTGTATGGCTGGTCCTGTCACACAAATTTTCTCCTGCAGGTGGGCCTGTGGTCTTGCTTGTGGTCAATGGAGTGTAACATCCTCCCAGCAGCTTCAGAGGCCCATGGAGAACTAAATTTCCTTTCTACCTCCCACTAGCAGGATTTTTCAAAGAATCAAGGGAGACTTCTCTGCTAGGCACATTTAGCACAACCCCTATGTGCTCCAGAAGTGCCAATTCTGCCTACTAAGTCTTTCGCTGGGAAGGGAAACCGAGGCAAGTCACCCATAATGCCCAGCTCCCATTTTCAATGCCCCTCCTCCACCCAGCTTTCACTGATCTCCATCTGCACAGGCTGCTCAATGGTGAAGTGGTCATTTTCTTATTCAGGATGCCTCTCCAGCATGCAAGCATCCAAAGAAAAAAAGGCCATATTCCTCACTGGATGGCAGTCCAATTCCAAAGTATAAAGGGCCACAACTCCTTTCTGAGCAAACTTCTTGTTCCAACTTCCCCTTCCTTCTTGCTTCTGTACATGCTGTCACCTCTTGAGTGTGTTATCTCTTGTCCACCCATAACTCTCCCATCCCTCAAAGGCTTTTCCACTGTCTCCTGCCCAGTGACTCACTGAGGAAACTCAATAAATAAATAGCCACTTCCCCTCAGCACTCCTGATCCATGCGAACTCTGAATTGCAGCCCGAGTCTCAATCCATTGTCCTCTAATTGCTTGGCATGTACACCTTTCCTCTTCTGCAGAAGGGAAGCCCCAAGGGGAGGTGGGGGTCCTTGCCCTCTCCTACTTCCATCTGCCAAACAGCACCCAGTGTAGGGCCATGCTCCTGGTGGGTGCTCAGGAAACACTTACTGAATTGAATTAAAAACCTTCTCGTAGGCCCTGAACGGTTCCAGCTGTCGGGTGCCAGCTGTCAGGGCTGCCGGGAGAGGCTGAATGCATATTCATCTCAGATGCTCTGTCTCCCTGTCTTGAAGGGTCTGCTGGACCATTCTAACCATACAGGGATGCTCCTGCTTCTGCTCTCATGGGTTTAGGGTGTGCAGTCTCCTGGGCTCCCTTTACCCTTGGATGGTGAGAAGTTAGTGAATGGCAGGTGGAGACAGAAATGTTTTTCTCACACAGGGATTACTCATGCCATTAGGACAAAAACCTAGCTAAACAGCTCTCCTGTGGCACAAATAGACTGATCTCAAACTGTGTCCTGCAAACATATCCACGCCTCAGCAGGGATTGGTGCAGCCACCTCCATGGATGTTTCTGTCATCACTATCATTCTATGGGCAGGATTTGATGGTTTCTCAGATGAGCAGCCCTGGGCTGAGTTGTGTGGTTGGGAGTTTGTAGTTATGTTTCTAAAGTCAGCTGTCAACCAGGGAAATAGGGACACAAGTGGGTCAGGAAAGAACAAAGAAGGAGGTAGAATAGCAACAGGACAGTGGACACCTCCCCTAGTATAACAGGTGTGCAGGGATTTACATGCATTATGTCATGCTCTCCATAGTCAGTCCTTGTATAAACACACCACTGGCTCTAAGAAGTGACATGACTAGCCCCAGGTCACACAGCTAAGAACGGTAGAGCTGGGATTGGAAGCTAGATTGTGTGAGTGTGGGCTCAGAGCCTACCCAATAGCAGAAGTTTTGTTGACCTCCGGGGTCTGAGAGTGTCCTCTTATAAAAGGGCTTACAAGGGCTGGAATGGAGGACTGTCTGTTCTGGTCTAGGGGGCCTTGGCAATGGGAAAGCAAGTAAAAGCCAGGGGAATCCTTGGATCTCAGATGAAAAACACACTTAGTTCATTCATTGTTCGTTGTGATTATGGCTCTTCTGTGATTTGTCACACTTCCTGGTTCAGTTGGGCCACCTGCAGAGGCATATGAGTGGCTCTTGTGTATGGTATTGACAGGCGTCTGGGTTCCTGTCCATGGTCCTGATTGAATTCATAGGGTGACCCGCGTGGATCTTTGTCCGTGGTGCTGACAGACGCCCGAGGGTGAACGAGTGGGTCTTGTCCGTGGCGCTGACCGACCCAAGAGGGAGCGCTAAGGATCTTGTCCATGATACTGACAAATATTATCTTAGGTCTGGGTGGGTTTTGTCCATGATATTGACTGAGTTTCGAGAAGTATCTTAAGGAGCAGAGGGCAGAGTTGAACAGTCTTTGAGGCTAGCCAAGTAGTGATCTGAGTTAAGGACTCACAGCTTGTGGGTGGCATTGCAATATTGCTCCACACAGCTCTGCCCATCTCTATCAGTCTAGGGGCAAAGTCTACCCATTCCTCTTCACAGTGCACACTCCTCTTTTCTTCATAAACAAAAGCACTTAATATTATGGCTCTGATCATTGAGGAATACATAAATGTCTGCGAGTGGGGAACCTCAGGAAAGCTTTTTGCATTTCTGATAAGGTACTGAGGCAGCAGGCGCTGCCCTGCTCAACTGAAGATTTGATGCACAGAGCCAGGAAAATCACTTTCTAACAATAAGGAAAGAAATTGACCCTGGCATCATCATATTGATGAACTAACACTAGAGTCTGTGTTGTGGACGCCTGTATGGTCATTCCTCTGCGTGATGACACTGTCTTTGGCCTTGTGCAGCTCTGGTTTTCTCCATAGTGCTGGTGCCCTGGCCATGTGACCTGGGGCAAGTCCGTTATCTCTTTTCTCTTATTAGCACAGCAGTGCCTTTACTCAGCTTTCAGAACCATTATGAGACTACTTTAACTGAGAGGGTATCTGTAGAGCACAGGCATCATACTGAGTTCTCTGTAAATGGTGACAGAGAGACAGGGTTCTATACCTGTTCTCCCATTTGAGAGCACTCTGACAGCCTCCAGATAGTAGAAGAACCCAGAACCCTTTAACTTTTGTTATCCCTACCTCGGTGATGGTGGCTTAACTCCTAGCTGCCAGAACTTACGTTTCTGGCTTAGGGGCTTTCTCTGAATGATGATATTAGTTTGCTACTGCATATCAAGCCAGAAGAGCTGGGGAGTTAACAATTCATGGATACGTGTTCAGCCAAAGCTTGGTAGGCATTGATGTGCATCCTGGTCTTTGGGTGGGAAGATTCTGGGTAATGTGTCTGACAGTGTTTTTCAAGTCTTTTGGTAGAGTTGAGCACCTCTCACACTGGCCTGCCTGTCAGCATGTCCTTCATTTGATTTCTTCTCTCACCTGTTACAGTTTCCCACTATTGGACATATTTCCTGGGGTCACTGTCTGATGCACATTTGAGCAAGCTCCACTTGCCTTCACATGTCTTTTCAATCTGCTTTTGGGGGTGCTCAAAGACTGACATCAACCTCCACAACCTCAGGTCAGCCTGTGGCTGTCAAGCTTCTTCATGTTTATTAATTCCGTAGGGATCTTGTTCAAATACAGAAGATACAGTTTGGGTGGCATAAGTTGGATTATATGAAGTGCAGCTCAAGACTCTTTACCTCTAACAAAGCCATTGCAATGCTGGGGCAGTGGTCTTGTGGTCTGATGTCTATAGTTAGTCTGGGAAAGTCAGACAACAGGAAGGTTTGCATGGCTGTCAATGGCCTGAGGGTGCTCCCCAGAGAACATTAGGTGTAGGAAGAGAGATTCTGAAGCCCTGGGACAGTCTGGCAATCAGTCAGGAGGTGGCAGAATTTTCTAGGGCAAGAGAAGCAGAAGACTTTCTGAGCTTGAAGCCATAGTGTGTATAAGATTTTGGGCAGCTCACTCACCTGGAGTTGATAGGCTCACAGGCTCTAAAGGGTTGAAGATTCAGAAGAATGTAAGTGTGAGAAAGGCCTGTCACTCTCCAAATATCCTTTATTCTCAGCCCTGAGTAGGAGGAAAGTTCCTATTTTTATTCCCCAAGCCTTATTTGTTTGTTTGCTTGTTTCTAACTGCTATGGTTTTAATGTTGAATGTCCTGAAAGGTTCCCAAGGTAGCACTGGGAAATATCCCCTTTTAGGGATTGTATTGTCTAGATCACCTCCTCCTTTTTGTCCTTCTCTGGTGCTGATACATTGGTTCTGTTGTGATGTTGATATGTGTGGTTTCTTCATGATGGGTCACTTTGCTGTAAGTCCAGAAGTAACAGGTCAGTTGACAATATGCTAGAACAACCCAAATAGCCCAGACTTTTCTCTTTATACATTAGTTATATTAGGCATTTTATTAGAGGAATGGAATGCTAACTAATATGCCACCTACCTCCAATTCCTCCTGCCTTACATACCCAGCAAAGTTCTACTTTTCTCTTCCATGGATAATTTCTGGTCATTATGGCTCACTGCCATTATTCTTGTCTGAAAACAAGCAGGTCAAATAGTCCAAGTTGCATATTTGAACCATTTTGAATTTATATTATTCTCTATTTCAAATGTGAATTGGGAATCACAGGGTTTCACCACAGCAAAGGACCTCGAAGGTCATCCATGCTCACATTATTGTTTTCTCATTAATAATTACACTTGAGTTATTTATAGCAATTCTTGGCATATAAAGGGCTCACACACGTGACTTCATTATAAAAAATAGAAAGCTCAGACCCAAGTCTGATTTGGGTGGCATGAAAGATGGCATTTTCTTCACAGGCTGTTGGTGTTTCAAGGGTGAAGTGAGTGTTTGGTGTCATTTTACTTCCTCTCTTCTGGACATAGAATTAGGTGTGAGGCTTTGGGTTAGACTCTTGCCTTGTGCCTACTTGGCCACCAGGAGAGGATGCCATCTTTCTGGCACCCCCTGGTGGTTTCCTGAGGGCATACTGTAAGTGTTTTTCATTCTGACTTGCTTTTACACCATAATAGACTTGGGGGACCTAGAAAGACCTCGTCCCATTAAACACCAGTGCTTTTCCTGCTACAACTATTTTCATGAAGACTTTGATAAAGAACAATACCACTTTTTGCCATCACCACCTGGGGTTGCTGGTCTTTGAAGGTTAAAGGCAGCCCACAGTTCCGGAACCCCACTGGTCCAAAACACAGAAGCATCTGGTCCTTTGCTCACCCACACACATGCTTTCTAAAAGGAAACCATCCAGCCCTAAAGTAAATCTATCCAGAAGCAGTAGTTCACACAGAAACCTTGTGTCTCAGGCTTGCTTTCTGATGAAAGGTCGAGAAGCTCTTTAATAGGCTCACCATGACTCACACAGGCACAGCCCCTGTGGCAACCCAACTTCAGGCTCCCTCTTCCAAGGACACACACCTCACATCACCCCCCCACCCACACACACACATTTACATCCTCCCAGTTAGGACTACTGGGGCCAACACGCCTTCCTCATAGCCTTACTTCCATGCATCCAACTCCACAAATCCAGGTTTGTTTTCTTTCCAAACCTACCCTTGCAGAAAAAGGTAAGCTGGGAACCTTTTGGACGGGTGGTGGACAGAGGAACTGTGAGAACTGCCCAGCTTGTGTGCCCTTGTAAGGTGTCATGGTCAGCATGAACACTCAGCAGAAAGAGAATGTGCCTTTCACTTACCCTCACTTCACCTTCCTGTGAACCAGGCAAGACAAGCCCTGGTGACTGTGACTGTCCATGTTAACAGAGCATTCTGGGACTAAAGAGCAGTGCTGGGTGACTCTGGGCATTGGGAAGCTTCCTTGGGCAGTCTGTCCAGAGGAACTCATGTTACACTTGGGCATTGAGAGTGAACGGAAAGTATTCAGAAAAGAAGACTGAAAGAGAAAACAGGCCCCCGAGGAAGATGATATGTGTGCAAGAGCTTTGAGTGTCTGCGGAATCAGGAAAAGAGTCACTGGCTGGCTCTTCTGGGTAACAACTCTATCTCACAGAGAGAACATTGGCTGTCCTATGGGAAAGGTACCAGCAGGGCAAGGGATTGGAAGTGAGTGGCTACCAGTAGGGCTGGAATTCCTTGGGGGCAGCCCAATTTATCTTTCTGAAACCCTCAGACACTTCCTGCGAATACCACATAATAAACATCTTCAGCAATACGCCGTGTTTTGCTAATTTGGTTCTCTTCTGAACATAGTTATCTGCATTGTAACATGGCGGGCCAGTGCTGCTGCAAGTGGCAAAGGTTCTTTCTGAACTCTTCAGAATGAGCTTGCTGTTGGGTTCCAGCTTTGGCTCAAGGTGGGTGCATCATGGAGGGACCTATCTGACCCTTGCTTTAATACACTTGTCATCAATGGTGGAGGCAGTGGAGAGCAGAAGATATGATCATGATAGCAAGGAGGGATGCTGGGCTGCACACACACCCCACATACTAGCTTCCTATTCAGGTGGGAGAGTCTTTCAAAGGGAGAGGCTGGAGACCTCCCCCATGGCTGAGCCTCGGAGGTCTGGGATCTTATTCCATCTCTGTTGCAAGCAAAGTCTTCGCTCATGTCACACAGATCATTGATTCCCCCTGAGTCAAAGGAGAGAGAAGAGTTTCCCACTCACCCCTTTATTCTGTCTTGTTAAGCAATGTGGAGAATGCTGGATCCATTATTTTTAGAAATATGAAGAATGTTAGGATTCGGAGGGATTCCAGAAGCAAACAATCTACAAAGTGGCTCTGGGGAGGGAGGGGCTGAACTAAGCTGGAATCATATGCATTGTCTTGGCGGCTGTACCTAAGCCTAGCCCCCTAGGCTGCATGCATTCACTCACATGCCTTCTTGAAGCCAGGTCCACGCTAACAGGCACTGTTGCCTTCTGGTTCTTAGAGCGTCTTGCCAGATAGAGCCTGTGGCCAGGCCTGCCCTTTTCTCTGAGTGTCTCAGAGTCCACAGTCATTTATATGATAAATGCATGGAATTTCGAGGCCAAGATGGACAGGGCAAGGAAGAAGAAAGTGTCATGTCTAGGAGGAAGGTGTATGAGAAAAGCCATGCATTGGGGAGGATTTAGGTTGTTTCTGCAAAAGGGGAGAGTAGTGTCTGCCATGGCAGCAGTGGAACATGGCACTGTGGGCTGAGTGAAAGAGGAAAAGCAAGTTGTATGTGCTGTTCATGCAGCCCCTGTTTTAGCCGGCTAGTCTCTGGGTAAAAATCCCTTTGACTCTCCTGTTGAGGCTTCAGCACTTCCTTTACCCTGATATTGCCTTCTGGATAATGGGCTCAGGGTGATGTCACATGGCACAGGGATCCTGGGCTGCACAGAAGCCTGACATACAGGTTCCTGCTGGGGTTGGAGAGGATCTTCCAAAGTGGGGAGGTGAAGATCTCACCAGTGGATGAGCTTAATAGGTCTGAGTTCTCATTCCATGTCTGTCATGAGCAACTTCTCAGCCTATGTCACCCAGATCACTGGTTCTATGTGAGTCAGGGGAGGGAGCAGAGCTAGAAGTGGTACCCAAACTGGCAGGACTTGGGCTGAGTCTGCCCTGCAGGCTATAATATGAGGTGAGCATGGTCAGCTTTTGTTCCAGAGGAGGGAGGCAGACTTGGCTGCTCTGGATGTTCCTATCATTTAAACCAATGCTCTTTAACACCATCTCCAGCTCCTTCCACCATAAGGACTCTTGGACTTGACCTCAAAACAAATGAAAACCAACCATTTAAGAGGGACAGCTCAGATTCTGAGCTTGCTTTCCTTTCTGCCTTCTCCACCACCTTTGGCCTTGGGACACAGTTTTTCTTCCTTAGCACAAATGACATTTGGGGAACCAGGTCCTGATGAGGAGACTATCATGTGCATGTCAAGATACAGAGATTCATCCCTGGTTAAACCTCACAGATGCCTGGAGCATCTCCAGACAATGCCCCAAGTTCTTTAGATACTAAATTGTATAGTTGAGGACTACTACATAATGGACAGATGGGCAATCCTCTTCAGGGACTATGGGAAAGAAAAAGATATGTCACCTATTTTCCCCACAGAAGAACAAGAATATGAAGTTAGGCGAGAATCACAGCAAAGGGGTTATGGGATCCCCATGGTTCAGGAATCACTGAAGATCTTTTTCTTCTGCCATGCAATTGTCAAAGGTGGCATGTTGTTCAATGTTATAAATTAAACTATGCTTTATGTCCAAAAGAATGACATCTCACCTGCGAGTGAGAATGTGTTAGAGACATGTGACTAGTGTCTTTAGAAGGGAAGCACATAGGTGCAAAAATATTCAACCAAGGACTACAACACACAGCAGCAGGGAGATCACCTGTAGACCAGAAGATGCCTAGACTTCTAGAAGCTAGGAGAGAGCCATGGGAGACACTGTCCTTAAGTCCCCAGTCGAGACAAACCATACAGTCATCTTGGTTTGTGAATCGAGAACCAAGATGTTTTCGTGGCTGAAGCTTCCAGTTGGTGGTATTTTGTCATTATCGTCCCTAAACTAACACACCCAGCCAGAAGGACAGCAGGAGGAGTGGGTGGGTCTGGCTGTGACACTGCTTTCTCAAATAGAGACACAGAAGGTGGCATAGACTGGAGGAGAAGACACAGGTCGTGACAAGACCCAGATTCAGTATACAAAGACAAATCCGACACTTCCTGCAAGACAGACAAGTAGAAATATATCACATTTCTAAACTGAAACGCTTTGATTATGCCTATCATCAGGAGTTGTAAAACTACCCCGGAGAATTCACAGCCTCTGAACATGCTAACTACAGCCTTCATAAATTCGTCTCTAGTTTCTGTTATCATATCACTGTCTCTGGGGACCCCTGACTTGTCATCATTTGCCCTTTCTAATTTATTCATCTTCTTGCTTCTATCCTTTCTACTTATCATTCATCTTTACAGTTGTACATAAAATTAGATGGATCCTTCAGGAGCAGGGCAGTTTGAGAGGGGGATGGGCCTCTTTGGGGAGCCCCTTGAAGGCTGGTGGAGGACCCACTAGGGCCTCATCTAGGTGCCAAGGTGGGGTAAGCAAAGGGAGACAGGGCTAAGGAGAGGAGGGAGGAAAGACATCGAGGGGATAGAAAAAAATAGAAAGGTAGGGATGAAAGGCAGAGGAAGATGCCCAAAATGGAGGAGAGGAGAAGACAGACCAGGAGAGAAGTGAGCGAAGAGAAAATGAGCTGAAGGGCAGGGAGACGCTAGAAGGGACAGGACTGTGAGGCCTTCAACTCCAAGTTTACATTTGGCAAATTTTCCATCTCGCTATCTTAACAAACTCACAGAAGGTCACCCTGATTTGCCATGGAAATGACAGTTCCTGAATTGCAAGCACCTGAGTTGGGAAGTGTGGATGGCAGGAATATTGCACGTCTCCTGTGTGACTTTAGGGGGGGTGGTGGGATGCAGCAGAGTGTGTTTGTTGACCACTAAGGGCACAGAAACCTATCTTTAACTAGCAGATGCGAACTTCGATATTTACCAAGAAGAAGCAGCTCCCTTCCAGCATGCTAGCTCTCCTCCACACCAGCTTCCTCCTCACAGCCTCCAGGCCTCCTGCTAACTGGAACCAGGCCCCCTCCCCCACTTCTTCCAGTTCTGGCCAAAAACCTTTTCGCTGCTGAAGGAGTAATTCTGGTCACCTTTCATCGTGTTATCTGTATTTCCCTAGTTAGAACTTTGTTTCCTAGGCTCCATATTCCTAACTTTGGGAACAGATGGGCTTTCCCTGGAAGACAATCCTCTGCAAAGTCCCAAAGGCCAGAGCAGCTGGAGCTCAGCAGTGGGGCTGAGTTTTAAGGCACACAGTTCTTCTAGAGGGCCTCCCATGCACTCTCTAACTCTGGATAGCTCTCAGACCCGTGTGAAGCATGAACACCTCTCTTTCAGGTGGGCCTTGTGGTCAGGCTCCTGTCTTGTGGTACATGTACAGGGCAAGGCTGTTTCTTCTACTCCAACATAGTCATTTGACTTTCTACTCTCTTCTTATTGGCTCCTATCCAGAAGGAAACTTGAAACCCACCCCACATAGCCATCTTTGTTTCCTTGAAAGTTCTAAAGCAACTAGCAGCACTATCAGAAGTGAGGGACTTGAGTGGCAGTAGTAGATCCAGAGCTATTTATCAACTGTGTAATCAAAATCATGGTGTCTTTCTCACAGGCTGGTCTTAAAGGGGCTGACGCAAGTGATGTGATAAGTAGCATCATGCCTAACATTTAGTACAGTGCTTATTAAGTATTCCCTGTGCATGCTAAGCAGTTGACTACACTGGCTATTTTACTGTAATGTCTATTATCTTTCAGGGTTGGTGATATTTGTGTGCATGGCTTCTGTCTCCACCTTGATGGGCATCTCTAAGAGGAAAAGGGATATGATGAAAAATTCTTGCGGATGGGCTGAGAAGCCACATTCTGTGATTTTATCCTGTAAACACTGATGATAGAAGGGACTTGTCTTCTATCAGGAAAAAGTGAAGAGAGGAAAGAGAGAGATGGAGAGAGACAGAGACAAAGAGACAGAGTCAGAGAGAGACAGGTCTAAAAAGGTGCATGATGCTGACTTTCTGGCCGAAGGCCATATTCCCAAGAACCCTGGTGAGGTTTCATGGTTTAGTAATCTCACTCCACTGAAACCATGCCACATTTAAAAATAATAATTCATTTGTGATACTGGTCCAGGAAATGCCTCCGTCAGTCCTCTAAGCAGCGTCAATTAGGCTGATTTCCAGGAAAACTGGCCTCTGATTCAGAAGAACAGCCATTTGAGGACTTGTTCCCTAAAGTTCTAAATTCCAAGAGAAATGTTAGCTCCCCCATCATCATAAATGAAGGTGAGTGAGGAGTGCCTCTGGTCCAGCTGCAGTTGCTGTGATGGTGTTGTTAGCTGTGGCAGTGTGTGCACATGCGCTTATGTGTCTTTGTGTACGACAATGGATTATTTTTCTTGCTGGAAGCTGATGCCAGCTCTGCAAGTTGCTGGGAAGCAGAACGTGTTGCCTGTACCAGCTTCTCCTCCTTTCTCTCATCAGTAAGAAAGTAGACGGGTGATTTTAACGGATTGATTTTAATGAATTTTGAAGTCTGGAAAAGTGCCTAAATTGCTGAGGTTACCAGTTTTCCAGATTCTCCTTTCAATTTCATTCTCCTTAGTGAGACACAGAGAGTGCTCACTGAGGCCCCAGCTATGGCCACCCCAGACAAGAAGAAGTTTCTCCGGTGCTCCATTTTTAACCAAACAGGCAGCTGTAAGCGAAGCCTCAGCTGGCAGGAGCATGTGTGATTTGGTTGAAGAGCATTTTGCCTGGACCTCTCTCTGCATTTGCTGGCAGCACACTTCCTCTGATCTCCAAGGAGAGAACCAGCTCGCAATAATAACAATAACGGCAGTTCTGCTTTTCGGGATCAAAATGACTGCACTTTAAAGCATAATTTTACTCGGTCATTTTGTTTTCCATTTGTCTGCATGTGAGTTTGTCTGGGGACAATGTGCCCTCAGAACCTGTAGCTGCGTCTCTTTTTCTCTGTGTCTCCCCCTGCGAGTTCTGCCTGCCCAGAGAATTCAGGAAGCCTTTGAAGAAAGGTCGGTGTTCTGGGCAGCACTGGGAACTCTGGGCTGTGTCTGAGCCCCACCAGAGGCATCTACTTTCACCCCATCTCTGCCAACATGCATTCATGGTTCTTTTCGCTTCTTGCTCAACTTGTCTTTGTGATTTCAGAAAAATGCCACTGGATCTCCCAGTATGAGGGATTAGCGCAGATTATGGGGAATGGTGTTAATTATCGGTGGGAGGGGGGCTGGCGCCTCGCTCCAACGTGCTCCTGATTTCCCCTGGGCCTTCCTGCCTGGTAATAAGCCTTCTTTAATCTGGCAGGCCCCTTGGTGAAATCAGCACCACGGACAGTGATATTGATTGCTTCTGAGAAACCATCACAGCTGCTCAACCAAATTACCTTTGATATGTGACCTTTAATGTAATTACTGCAACATCAAAGTATTTCTATAAATTATTAAAGAACTAATACACTCCATCATTTAGCTATTCTATTATATGTAAAATAAACAACCACGAGTTAAGGTTAGGTCGGAAACAATTCACAGTGGCTTTTCCTTTTTCAAAAATCCAAATCCTCCCACCTTCTCTCTTGCTATTTTCTCATCTGATTCCGGCTTTTAGCCATTATGAAACTCTCCAGAAATCTCTCGAAGCTGATGGAGGGCCTCCAGTAACAATGTGGTATTTTCTATTCCATTTGGGTGATTCTCAAATATCTCTCACAATTTACCCCCAAACAAAGTGCCATAGACACTTTATTAATCAGCACAAACCTTTCTGTGAAACCTTTGACTATCTTACAATATGACTTTATGCGTCACGCACAACGTGGAACACATTCTGCCATCCTACAGAGGGCACCCAGAAAGTATTACTATAATATATGTGCATGTAGTCGCGCCACTAAAAAAACCAACTGGGAACGGCCAAAGCCCCGCTCCACACAAAAATCTGTGCGCTCCTGCATTTCCATACATTTGCATCCGTGGCTACGTTATTAAGATGACTCAGCCCCGTGCTTTGCAATCACAAATACCAAAATACAATCCAAAGGCTGTCATAATGAAAGGAAGGGCCTGTGTAATTCCACATTCTCGACCCAGAGTCTTAATGAAAGACCTCTGAAGCAAGGATGTGTGTGTGTGTGGAGGGCTGTGTGTGTAGATGTGGGAGCTGCTTCACCGTGGGGTATGCCATTTGCTCTGGTCTACCTGGTTAACCTTTCCTGCTGTGGGGCAGAAATGGAAACGTGTGTTTACATACGGTTTGTTTGGTAAGAATGTAAACACGCATGCCTAAGCATAGGCATGCATACATCGAGAACACACGTGCTTTCCAGCAGCGCCCACTGTATACGTGGAAACATTGCATATTTGCTTATTCTTTGAACTGTGCCCACAAACACACCTCCTTCCATTTATCTTTAGATGCTCAGCGGCTGTATATTTCCTAACCCCCCCAACCCAATCTCTCTGAGCCCACAGGAGACACCGCGCAGACCCTTGACCCGAGGGACACTTCTTATTTTATGGTGATGAACTAGCCTCGATAATAGCCACGGCTGATATCACACCCAGTTAGGGGGACCATAAATAATTCCCTTCTCCCCCTCACAGAAGCTATAAACCAGGGCCAAGGCGCGATAGTTTATCAAAGACGAGGGCTGGCTCCTTAAATAAACCTCGGTGATCTCACTCGCGGCGCCGGGGATGCGCCCCTCCCACCGTGGCCCAGGGCTCGGGAGCCGCGAGGGTCGGACCCCGGCGGGGCCCAGCTGGGTGCACTCGGGGAGCCAGCCGAGCATCGTCCAGCAGTGCCCGGCTCCAGGCCCAGGACATGCAGCGCCCCGCCCCGGGCCGTGCGCGCCTTAACCGGGTCTGGGCTCATGGCCACGGCCAAGTTCGTCCCCCGTCGGGCCTGGACGGCTGGAAGCCGCGGCTGCGGCGGGATCGTCCCAGCTCGATACCGGGGGGGACCCTGCACCGACCCCCTCCCCCCGATCCGCGCAGCTCAAGCTCAGGGGCTTAGGGAGGCGGCCCAGCCCGCGGGGTCTCCGCGATCCCCGCCCCGCGCGTCGCCGCCCGCCCTCCCGAAGTCGCCCCCTGTCGGTGCGCGATCGGCTGCGCCGCGGCCCGCGCCACTTACCCCGGGCAGGGTCTTCTGCTCGTGCAGCGCGCTCTGGGCCTTCAGCGCTGACTCACGCTCGCAGTAGGTGAGGAAAGCGCAGCCTGCCAGGGAAGCAAGCGGCGACAAGGGTCAGTCGGGGCGCCCCCAGCCAGCCCGGCCCGCCGCCGCCGCGCCCTGCCGCCCGCCCCACTCGCCCGCCCGCCCGCCCTCCTGCTCGTCACTGCTCTCCCCACCTCGCTCTTTCCTGGGCGCTGTCTTCCGAGCTTCCCTGTCCCTCCGTCTCCCGTCCGTCTGCCTCTTCTTTCTCTCGATGGCTTCTTCTCTTTGGCTCCCTCCGCGAGTCCTCCCCACACCCCACGCCCCCCTTCTCTGCCCGCGGGTCTCTCTCTGTCCCTGCGCCCTAGTGCTTCAGGCGTCTCTGCCTTCGCCCCTCTCCTTGTCAGCGTTGTTTTTAATCAATTTCAACTCCAGCCCCTACACCTTCCCGGAGGGGCAGGTTCCCCCTTTTGCTGTTACCGCCACGGCCTCTTTCCTTGCTCTGGGCCCCTCAGCAGTGCAAGAGGCGGGGGACCTTCCAAATCAAGGCCCCATTTGTCAGGGGGAGCCCACCTTCAGGTCAATGGTCTTAATCAAACCAACAGGGCTGTCATGTGCCCTTTGTGTTCTCTGCCCGATTCCTGCTGCTGTCGAATTTGTGATGAGGGTCTTCACACACCTCCCTATCTGAGGGTTTCTTGAGCTATCAAACCCACTGAGGCCTACCCTGCTTCTGCCTCTAACTCCTTGAGGATAGCTCTGCCTCACACCGCCCCACCGCCTGCATTTTCTCCTGTTAAAAGAGCTGAGCATGTTCTCCAAGGTCCTGTCCACTTTTCCCCATGAGCCACTGTAACAACTCCACGCCACTGCTTGTGAGGGACTCTGGAGTGTTCGGTGCAGTGCAGGGCAACCTGCTCCCTAGAGGGCTCAATGCCGGTCTGTCTGCTGGCACCGTGACACAGGAGCAGAACTGGGTGACAGAGCTGGTTCTGAGAGTTTCCTCTACTGACTGGCTTCAGGAGCCCCTTGCTCTGCCTGCAAGTGTGACTGAATAGGCTTGGCTTTCCTGCAAAAGCAGCTGGAAGCAATGGTAAACACCAAAGACCACACGGGCTGAACCACTCTCCTTTGTAAAGCCATCCATGACCCTCCCCTAGAGAAAAGACCCCTGCCTGCATGGCCTTCTCTAGCCTGCTCTGCTCCCTCCATCTCCTCCCCACACCACGTTCTGTCATCAGTCTGCTCACACTCCACTGCTCCCAACCTAGTCCTTTTCATGAGGCTGGTTGAAGCAGCTTCCGACTGCTCCAGCCCCTCCATGGGCTACATCTTTTCCTCACTGACTGTCCACTGCACACCTTCTGCTTCTTCAAAGGCTATTTGCTTTTTGAATGTCCACTCTTTGCTAGAGTCGGCTTCTTTTCTCCTGAGGCCTTCCAGCTGGCAGTGGCTGTCTGGTGCATACCTCACCTCTAGTCTTTAGACTTGCTGTGGCCACTTGACGCACAGACTCCCCACAACATGCTCTCTGTGCCTTAGTCCCACCATCACGTTTGTACCTAGTAACCTCTGTTCCCCTCCTCCTGTCTTTGCTGGCTGGAGAGATGGCAGCAAGGGAACATGTGTGTGGAGGGGAAACAGAGATGGTCAAACGAAACAGAGCTCCAGTTCCAGTGCTGACTCTACCCCCTGCCGAGAACTCTCCATGTAGAGTCCTCCCTCCGCTGGACCAGGCCCACATCACCCTCCTCCCTCCCCTCCCTTCTCCTCCCTCCTGGTCACTGGCAGACGGATATTGATGGAGACACAGGCGACTGAAATGAATAGCGGTCAGAGGCCCTGTGACGTCCTCCCTCACGCTGCCGCCTGCCCGCCCGCCTGCCTTTCCCAGGGGTGTCTTTCCTCCTGTCCCTTGTCCCCTGTTGGCCTTGTCTTCGACCTGCTACCGAGAGGCAGCCAGTGTCTCAGCCACATGCAGGCAAGACAGCTTGGGACAAGGTCAGCGGCAGGTTTAGAGAGAAGGAGGAAGTGACCGTACTGTTTTCATAGCCCAGAAAAAAATACTGGGAATCCAGAGGGGGAAATCTGTTGCTTTTGTCCAGCTTCTAGGAATTTCTTCCATTTTTTTAAAGAGACCTCAGGGTTCCATCATATACCTGTGTCTTTTAGGACCTCTGTCCCAGACCTGAGTGACCGCCCTCTGGTCGCTATTTCCACCTCTGAAGAATCTCTCTTGCCATGTTAAGCTCTTGCTCACTCTCTGGCTCCCTTACTTGTTCTCATCCTTCTGAAACATGTTCTGTCTTAGAGCCCTTTTCTACCATGACTACTTCCTCACCCTTCCCCCCCTACCAGCCTGGCCTGCCTTTCTCCATCACTGGCTCCAGGTACCCGGCAGATGGGACTTCTTCCATTGCTTCTTTTGGCCCCTCACTTCCCACCATCTCAGCCTCCAGCACGCACATCTATCTCCCTGACCCTTTGCCCCATTTCTTCTGTCACCTACCACTTCCTGACATTAATAACTATTTGCTCATTGACTGACAATCTCCTAATGCTCAGATGAGGCCAGGAGCCCTGCCTGGTTCTCCTGTTTGCTTCTCTGTGCTCAGAACAGGGCAGAGATGCCTTACTCCTTGAGAGTGGTGAATGCCTGAACACCTTGGCTAACTTGGTAGGAGGGCCATAGGCGGTCGTGTTACAAAAATTGTGTTCAGAGGTTGCCAGAAGCTTCCCCAGGTCCCTTGGGTGGTGTTACATGTTGAACTGCCTTTGTGGTATGGGTCTGAGAGTGCTTGTGAGGGTCAGTAGCTGGGCCAATGCAGGTGACCTTTTTCCTTCCTGTAGGCTCCCAGGTCAGGCCTGACAGTGCATTCATAACCCTCTTATGGAATTCTCTGAAAGAGCTGATACTACACAGCTCTGCTCACAAGAGCGCTGTACCAGCCACAAGTCACAAAGGGCTTCCTTATTCTGAATCATGAGTTCCTTATCTATCCTCTGTGTCTAACCTGGGGACAGGAATCCCTCTCAGAAGCTTGTAGAGAGACCTGTGGTTGTTAACTAAAGCTAAACCTTGTGGAATCAATCAGCAGTGGGTACTTGTCCCCTCTTGTGATGTAGGAAGTGGGGAAGGGTGGGGCCCCTTTCCTTCATCCCCCATCCCTTTCCTCCACTGTGCAGAAGGTCCATCTTTACAGAGGCACCTGGTACTTCTCCAATCATCTCTCTGCAGTTGGATTTGCACTTCACTTTCCAGAAGAGAGATTAGTCTGCTCACTCCAGGCTTTGTGAGGAAGGCAGACATGGATAAGCTGCTCATAATGCCAAATCCAGGGTGCAAGGAAGGACTAGTTTGCATCTTGGCTGAGATAAGAGCGGATGGATCCCCAGGGGGTTGCAGCTTTGTTGGAGAGGGGCTGCAGGAGGAGAGCTTACCCTCACGGGGTACCATACATAACCATGGGTTTGAGGTTCAGGGGCCAAGCCTAATCAGATGCTGGCAAGACTCTCCCATTTAGGAACACAGCAGAGGCAGTCACAGTCCCATCAAGACACCTAGCCATTACCTTCCGTTGCTCATTGCTGCTCCTCAGGCTCTGAGCAGTGAGGCTTGGGTAGTCTGAAGGAATATGGCTCTTGCCAGCTTCAGCCTGGTAGCTACTAATTCAGCCAATCTCACTGTCTTAAAGTGTGTAGTGGAGGCTCTCTCAGCCGGCTCTGCAGAGGCCCTCTGTGAATGCACGGTGTGAGCGGCAAGCAGATTCTGTCATGGAGTATCACAGAATATTGTGGGATGTCCTGTCACAGGGCTTCTAGTTGGGAGCCTGGGAAGTTCTTAGAAAAGAGTGTCTTTGGGGGCTGGAGAGATGGCTTGGAGGTTAAGCACACTGACTGTTCTTCCAGAGGTCCTGAGTTCAATTCCCAGCAACCACATGGTGGCTCACAACGATCTATGATGACATCTGGTGCCCTCTAAATATTTTTTTTTTTTTTTTTAAGAAAGAGAAGAGTGTCCTTCCCATGGTGGGATGGATCAGTGATATGGAGATTTCTCCTGGCTTTCACACACAACCATTCTCTCCAACTTCCCATCCTACCAAGTATATGATCTGGTCTTTATGCTTAAGAGTAGGAAAAAAAACCCCTTGAAAACCTAACAAATGTCCCCAAGGCAAGGATATTTCTATTGAAAACCTCTGAATACTCTACAGTAGTTAAGGTAAAATGAGCCAGGTGGTGGTAG
>PVIH01000287.1:213225-243174 GCA_004025045.1 Sigmodon hispidus
AAAAAAAAAAAAAAAAAAAAAAAAAAAAAAAAAAAACAAACACCAAAAAACCAAAAAAAAAAAACAATCCCGATCAACTAATAAAGCAAACAAACAGATAAATAAAAAGGTGAAATGATCTTTAATGTACCAACAAAGAAAGCAGCATTGTCAGATAAGAAAAATAAATTATATGCTAATTGGTGCCAGGGATACACAGTGGCGGCACACCCCATTCCTCTGTATGCATTCCTCTCTACAACAGGCCAAGTCACAAGGCGCTGTACACAGCAGCATGAGCTCCTGATAGGGGATGTATCCCCGGGGTGATTTTGCCTTTTTTGTTGGTTTGACACATTTAGACTCAGACTGTATTCACATATCTCTTGCATAATTAAATTTCAAGAAAAAACAATCTGTACAAAACTAGAAGAATGGAGAAAAAGGAAGTAGATAAGAGTAGGTAAGACAGAATGGAGGACCCAGAACCTGTGTTGAGAACACAGTTGGGCATCAGCTGTCTTGCAACATACTCTGGGGACAAGTCATATGTTGGTGGGGCAGATACCATGCTGCCTCAGCATGTTCTCTGTTCTGGAACAGTATAGGTGAGATCTATGAAGTAGGTTCTCTGCCTGATAAGCTATGAGTGTAGGTGAGTTTGGTTCATATCATGAGTGAGAGGAGTTGGTGTTTGGGAAATGGAATCCATGATAGGGTAGCTAGCTGCTCTGAGAGCATTGCCAGACTCTCCGGTCTCCTGAGATCTTCCCAGGTGTGTGGCCTGAGGTGAGAAACGACACAGTTATCCAGAGAATCTTTGAGTCAGCCATGACATTGCTTTGAATTCTCACTCTCTATCCCCTTCCACAGGTTCACTGCTGACCTCCCACTCTTCAAGCATCCGTACACTCTCCCACCTCCCCTCTCAGCACTGGACTGAGCAGAATAGAATCCCAGTCTGTCAGGAAATGAAGGAACTTTCGGAATCATCTGGATGGGTGGGAATAGAAACCAAGAAATATCATGATTAGAGGGAAATTGCATACAGTGCTGTGTCAGCAACTGATGTTCTGGTCACCTCCTCTTCCTTTGGCTGGAGGTGGACCCTTATGCCTACCTGCCCACCTCTGCTAGCCACGCTGACCTGCCCCTCCCTTGGCATTCTCAACTCCGCAGTGTGTTAAATGCTCTGGCCCTGGTTCACCTTTTCTTATATAGACACTTATCCTTTTCTGGCTTGTCATTTGTATTTACTCATCCCTTCTATTTTCCAGTTTTGTGTGTGTCTTTGAATAGACTGCTACCCGGTGAGACTGGACACCATCTTTATATCTCTTGGATTGCGTGCAGGGCTGAGAGACCAAGAACATACACAGAAGAGGAGCCAGAGAGCCATGACTGAAGCCCGGAGAGAGATGGAGAACACTGGGACATAAGCACAGGAAGAAAGGAAGGAAGGCAGGAAGGGATATAAAAACATGGCCTGGTCACAAGAATTCAGCTGGGAAGAGAAAGGCAGAATGGGTGATGTGGAGGCAGGAACAGGAGACGTGAGTAAGGATGCCTTCCTTTCTCTAGCAGAGCAGCCTACTACCCACCATGGGGCAAGGGGCATTGGTGGTGCCTAGGAAAGTGGGTGGAGCCCTCTCCCACGTGGGGGAAAAACACAGTGCTACAGAATTAATTGTACTGAGAGAGATGATGGCAGTAATTTACAAAGCCCCCGTGAGCCGCGATAAAAGGCCCTTGTCATTGTGAAGAGAAGGAAGAACAATTTCCTGCCCAACTGGAACAGGGCTGAAGCCTGGGGTGTAATCATCACGGAAGGAAAGGCTCCCGATGTGATGGGCTCCCTTTCCTCCCCCCGCAGCCAGGCCTTGGCTTCCTACTAATTGAATTACAGAATTAGTCAGAGGAAGGTGGCCTTAGAATAGGAAGATCTGGACTTTAATAAAACATCAGGTCTTTCAGGCCTGGAATCAGCTGGCTTGGAGGAAGTAAGAGAGAGAGCTGGGGGCTGGGGGAGATCAGAAGAGCACACCAGTCAGAGCCAGGAGAGGGAGGTGAGGAGGGACAGGTAGGGCAGAGGGACCAGGAAGAGGGAAAGGAGTCAGGCTACATACATCACCTGACTTTACAAGCACAGTGACATCATGTAAATGTGGGGCCGGGGAGCTGTCAGAGGATTGTCTCAAAGCTGAATCTCCTGGGTGTGCTTTGGGGCCTGGAACTCCATCCTCAGTGATCCTCCTCTCAGGCCACTGTCCTGACCCCAGGATGCTCCTGAGGATCCCTTGTGGGATTTAAAATAAAGATGCAGCCTTCTGCTGAGAAGTGATGTCTGTATCTTAGGTGGACAGAAGGAAGAAGGACAAGCTAGAAAGTGCCCCAGAGAGAAAGTTACTGGCGTCCTGAGGCCACATTTTCCCAGTCTCTCCCCTTGTTCTAGGGCTTGTATACTTCCCCTGCCTGGAAGCCTGTCTCAAGCCTGCACCTCTTCCAAGAGCCATCCATCTCTTGGGTTCTAGTTCAACCCACCTGCCTACCACATGCTGGAGACTTTACTGTGGCCTCACCCTTGAACACTGCTTATGGTTTGCACTAAGAATGAGACATTCAAGAATGGCCAAGCAGGAAGGTGTGAACAGGAAACCTGAGCATCAAGTGTCTCTCCATCCATTTTCTTCAGAAGACGCAGCCTTGGGATGTGAAGCAGAAGGTAAACTATCACTCCACCAGGCCTAACCCTGCCCTCTTGGGGTCTCCTTTCTAATTCAGAAGTTCCAGCAAATAAGGTTCACGCTAGATTGTGTCTGATTTTCTGCAAAATTCAACTCCATTCCACATTGTGAAAGCTGAAGAGGCTTCCCTGGAACTCTAAATTCATTTTCTCCTTCCTTTAACCCTTCCAGCCATGAGTGTTCTCAGGACGGAGATAGTCCAGTGCTGGAGTGGCTCCAGTTTCTTGAGCTACGCTGAGACCCTCAGGGGACCAGAACCCAGCTCCTTTCTCTCTTCTTAGTGGGCAGAAAGCTCCGAGAGACCACGGTGGCTCTGAATATGGAGCCGCAGACCTCAGAGGGTTAAAGGCCCAGCGTGTGGGTTCTGCCAAGCAACTCTTTCTGCCAGGTGCTCTTGTTTACACCCTAAACACCAGAGAATTACATGCCTGTTTGTTATTCTATAGCCCTGTGAAAAAGAACAAAAAAAATGTATATGACACATTGATGGCCTCACTTTTCTCCTGGTGAAGAGCTCCCAGATCCTGGCCATGGTTGATGACCCAGGGGACAAAGGAGTAAGGCAGCAGCAGCCTAGCCTGTGGAAAAAGTTGTCTGGTCACCTTACCACACTGTGGCCTCTGTTCCTGTAACCACAAGGCTGTTTCTGTGGCTTTGCTATAGGTTGGCAGCTTCTCAGAGTCCCTAGGAAAGCACAGGGTGTCCCTATCATGAGCCATCATCAACTGTTTCTCTGGCTATTAGATGCCAAAGTGCTGCCATGTCCACAATTTGACTATTTGTGTACTTTAGAGAGGATATGGGATGTTATCAGCCTTTGACAGCTCAGAAGTAGTATGGGAGAGGAGTCCAACATGACTATGGCAGGACAGACACCCAACATTTCTCATTAGCTGATTTGGGGATTATCAGTTCCTATTACCTACCCCATGGGTCTTGGATAGTGTCTAAGAAACAATTTGAGTGTGGTAGGTACTCAGAGAGATGCTTGAGTTACCGCATAAAAATATTCTTCCTTCATTTTTCCACCTATATCCTTCACTTGAGGTAAGGGGCTCACAGATGGCCTCATTTCTTCCTGTAGGAACAGGGATAGTCAGCTAAGGTGGTGCCTGGTCTCATTACCCCTATATTCTCTTAAGCACCAGTGGCCAAGACTCTTCCACAGAACATCAAGGTTGGACTCTAAAAGCCTTCAGAACATTTCCTCATACCAAAGCCAAGAGAAGTTCTCTGCTAACCCCTAGAAACTAACCCTGTTCCGTTCTAAATACAGTGGAGGGCAGTTTAATTCTCATTTTAAATTTTCTAAGAACAGTGTAAGAAACCAGACTCCATCCTGTATGGATGGACCACTGGCTTTTAGATGACTCCTGGCCATTGCCAGATGTTAGGAGACCTCTGACCAAATCAAGGTACATCTTAACTGGTTTGAGGAGAGAAACCACCTCTAATATCCCTACCTCATCTTGAGCATCTTCTCTTCTTCTGTTTGTGGAACTTGGTAACATCACACATAACCTAGTTCCTGTCTGCATCCTAAGCTTAGTGAATGGGAAACATATGGTAACTCATCTGAGCCTCTGGTGGCCCAGGGCATTTAGGTAGGCAGAGACAAGTCAGTAGGGACCTATTATTTTACATAGGGATCTTCTCAATGGACCTTTAGATGGTGGCTGTTAGAAGTAGAGGTGGGGGTAATTTTCCCAGAATTCCTTTCCCTACATAGAGGATTTGGAAGTATTTGTATTTTAGCTGTTCCTCAAGCTGTCACCACACTAGCAAGCCCGAAGCTCTCCGAATGCAGCACAGAGACTGATCATGGCCCTTGAGGTGCCATGTGTGATAAGGGGAAGATGGACAGGCTTATTTGACTTCTTCCTACCACTAAAGGAGAACAGGTCACAGCTGGAACAACTGTGGCTGGAATTTTGAGTCCATCCCTTGAGGGACAGAGACTCTTCCTCAGTCACACTGATAAGGTCATCTCTCGAACAACACATGTCCATGTCACTCTTGGGACTTGACTCTTACACCCTTCCTCCAGGATGCCTTCCTGTTAGAAATCATTCTAAAAATATCGTATTTTTATGTCTATGAGTGCTTTGCCTGCATACATGCCTGGTACCTGTCTCCACAGGTCAGAAAAGGAAACTGGATTCCCTGGGACTAGAGTTACAGATGGCTGTGAATTGCCCAATGTATGCTGATGCTTGAACCTTGGTTCTCTTGAGGAACAGTCAGTGAGAGCACCCATCACTGAGCAATCTACCCGGCTCTTATTCCTGGATCCCGAATCAGATCCTCCCATCCAAAGAGCCCAGCTAAACCAACAGCTTCTCCATGCGACATTCTTCAGTTTCCTGGCTCCCACTAATTCTACCTTGAATGAGCTCCTCAAATACTCAAAAGTGTGTGTGTTTGAATGGCTTTTTGCTGTTGTCATCTGTGAAAAATCACATCCCTCCAATAAGACCACAGCTGATGAGCTGGGCTCTTCACTTAGGCCCCAGTCCTGGTGTCTCTTGTGGGCAACTGGATTGAACTAGTGAGAATCAGGAGGGAGACTCTGTTCACTACTCTCTGGCTGCTGTGCAGCTGGGCCTAAAAGGTCCTTGGAATGGCCTGGTGAGGGGAACTAATGTCAGCACTCTTCTTTGGCTTCTCCCTAACAGGTGTAAGCCACAAAAGCAAAGTAAGATCTCTCTCTCTCTCTCTCTCTCTCTCTCTCTCTCTCTCTCTCTCTCTCTCTCTCTCTCTCTCTGTGTAGATGTCTGCATGTGTCTGTGTGCTTCTCTTGCCCTCTGTGTATGTGTGTGTGTGTGTCTATGCCTGTGCGTGCCTGTTTTTCTCTCTCACTGTGTGTGTGCATGTACACGTATGTGTCTGTGAGTTTATGCATATCTTCATGTTTGTGTACCTCCTGTGTGTGTGTATATGTGTGTCTTGCATGGGTGTGTTTCTTTGTGCTTATCTATCTGTCTGTGTGTCTATGACTAGCCCCCCCCAACAAAAATCACAAACTCCTGGCAGGCCACAGTCCAACTCTCCACAGAGGTGGCTTTCTCCCTTACTCTCAGTTATTTAAGCTGATCTCTTGGTTTAATTTTGATTTTCACAGTTTCAACTAGACAAGTGTAACCACAAGCATGTAGTGATATTTAATCCAAGGCGGCACCAAGGGTGGGCTCTGCAAATGTGCCAAATGTGGTGGACCAGAGTGGTACTCCCTATGGCCTCAGAGCTGTACTGAGGGACTAGTCACATTTTCAGAGGAATGTGAGTCCTGGGCTTGGGGTAGAGTACCTCCAGTTCACTCTCAAATTGCTGACCTACAAAGGCACAGGAGTGAGGTGCTAGCAAATGGGGAGGATGAGCAGAGTCCGGCGCTCAGCTCTATTTCTTCCCTTCATCCAGTTCCCACATAGCCAACAGAAGAAAAAAGGAAACTGAGCCAACAAATCAGTTAACTGTATGAAAGACCCAATAAACATGTGACTTGGCGGAGGGCTGGCTTTTCTACATGGTGGGACACAATGCTCCATTCATCCTTTATTGGTCATACACAATTTTTCCAATGGTGGAAAACGTACCCACTGCCTTATAGGAGTCCCTAGATAAACGTGAGCAAGTCAGCTGGTTTGTGCATGACAAACATATCCTGAGGTGGTAGAGACAACAGTGAACATGCCCTGACGTTTGATTATGTGTCTGGTTTTTGTGTTAAATGCTTTACATGGACTGACACATTCAACGTAACTATGTAAATGAATAGGGTTATCCTCCCATTTAAAAGCGCTGCAAAAGATTAAAGATCCCATGGCCAGGTCCATGGCATCCAGTGTATCCTGGACGCTGCCTGGCCCCTGCAACTGTGCTTAAGTAGTTGCTTAACTATGCACAGGCCAGAACTCATTGCAGGCTTTTCTTCCTGGCCTGTAGTGGCGGTGAGGGAAGCACATGTGCGGACAGTGCAGGGAAGAGGCAAAGACAGAGCAGGTGACTTGGGTTTGGATCCCCAGCAGTGATACAGGACGGCTGGAGCCTGAAGGAGCATCAGTCCTGGGGAGCTTCCTCCAGACACCTTTGGCCTTCTCCCTCTTTCCCTTCCCCCCTCCCTCTCATCTCCTCTTTCCTTCTCTCTGTTCCTAATTTTTTATTCCTTTTCTCCTTCATCTTCCCCTGCCTTTCATCTCACAGCGTGAATCCCATACCCTCTACTGTACACGCTCACTGCTCTCCTGACTACTGAAGGCATTTTTCCCTAACCCCAGACTTAGCATAGCCTTCAAGGTTTCTGTGAACAGACAGCTGAGGACTCTGGGAAATCCTACCCACCCCCTTGCCTAAATACTTCTATCCTTAGGACATCTGGAGTCATGGAAAGGGCTGCAAGCTTAGTGTAATAGATAGAGTTTTGACAGTAGCTTGTTTTAGGAGCGTCTGAGTAGTTTATGTAATCTGTGCATGGAAAGGCTATAATAAATACTTAGCTGCTGAGGGCCTTGGTGGGCAGAGCCCCTAGGATGTGATGAACTGGGGAGGGTATTGATATTACTGTTATTGTCGTAGTAATGGCCATGATACGATGCTCACCATTTCCCATGGGGTGGAAAATGACTTTAGCCTTTAGACTGTCTTCCTCCCGGTGCTGGATCTGCACATGTCACTTGATTGAACCCTGCTCCCTCCCTGCTCCCTAGAGCAGGCCCTGCTTGTCTTTCTGCACAGCCAGCTTGTGTGCAGCTCTTGGTTTGCACTGAGAATCTCAGAGGCAAGTGTGTTTTGTTTACCTCGTGTATCTAATATGCTAATGACAGGTGGCTGTAATGAGCTGGCAGGGACCAGGGTGACAAAGAGCTAGAGCTTCATGCTTCCCCAAAGAGGTGCTGAGCTGTCAATTGTTTCTTTTGTGAGAGGAATTTTCAAGACCTGGGAAGGTGGGCTGGGAGAGGAGGAGAGAAGAAAGTGGGAGAGTTTCAGACAATGCTTAGAGAGTCCTCAACTTAGGAGTGGTAGAGAGTTCTGGGCACCTTGGTAAGGGACACTTGAGTAGGGGGAGGAGATCCAGAGGGAACAAGTGCCCACTGGGAAGGAATCTGCCAAGGTTTGGGCACTGTGTCCACATACTTGTTGAGTTTTAAAGAGGCCTCTGTGACTCCGTGACAGGAACAAGCCCCCTGGACACTTATCTGTCTTGCCTTTGATACAGGGCTTGGCATGAGATAGAAGAATAGGGTGAGAGGTGAAGAATGGTCTACAAGAGAATGATGCATGAAGGCCTTGAGCAAGCTCTTGGTGAGTGAATCGCAGCCCTTGACGAGTCAAAGAATCTTTTTGGACCATAAGGTTTTTATTTTATTTTATTTTATTTTATTTTATTTTATTTTATTTTATTTTATTTTATTTGTGAAATGAGTTTGAAAAAAACTTCTCCTTAGGAATCCAGGCCTAAAATCAATGAATGAATGAGGAAGGAACAGAAAGCATGGACCTCCACTGTAGATGTGCCATCTCATAGATGTGAGGAAAAGATTATGGATGCAGGGAAAGAAAGCTAAGCAGCCACTCTAAGACAACGATGTAATTAGAGACCAGATACTCTCCTGTCCTTGGAGATGAGTGGAGAGTACCAAGAGGCTGAAGAGAAGAGCCCGGGGCAACCTGAACCCTGAGCAGGAGCAGCAAGTCCACACAATTAGCATGAGAGGTCTCCAACTGTGTAGGCGGAAGACTGTGCATCAACAGATGGGAGAATATTTCCATGGCATGCCACCAAATGGAAAGCAACAGGGGAATAGAAGCATGTGTGGACATATGGCTGCATCCAGCCAGGCCTTCTGCCCTTTCTGGGTGGACATTGGGCGGTGGCTGGAGTGACAGGTCTGAGATACTCATGTGTTCATAGAGGTATTTGGGGCCCTGTTCTCAAGATGATTCAGAAAAGGTTTTGCAGTACCCTGAACCAGTGAGTTGTGCCAGTCGAAACCACCCCTAGGCCTTACACTTTTTACCTTCCAATTCTCCCAGCTGCCCTGTCCTTTTCTCCTGGAATCTATCTTTTCTCTTTGATCTTTAACACACTTCACTTTGTCTTGGTGGAGCGATCATACCTTCTAGCTAGGAAAGCCATGGGGGGGGATGGGGGGGCGCGCGAGGCCAGCAATCGTGGAATGGAGAAGAGCCATGTCTGCTGGCTGCTCCTCCCTGGATTTTCTGCTAATGGACAGCTGTGTGCCGTGGCCACGGCTGACCATGTGGATTCTACCTCCTGTTTCACACACCCTTGAGGTTTAGGACTGATCTCAGGGGTGTCTGATAGACAGGCGAAGCCGTTGAGAGCAGAGGGTTTGGGGCTGCAGGACATGAAAGTGGGGGTTGGTGGCAAAGATGTTCCCTTAGCACCCAGTTGTTAACTGAGTCAAGGCTGAAGGCAGACACTGGAATGAGAGGCCAGACTGAGTCCCCTTTCAAAGCCCTGATGTCTACAATCCTGGCTTGTGTGCAAATTTCTGCCTAAGAATCAGATTGTTTTGTGGACATTCCAGCAACAAAAGGCAGGAAGAAAGACCCAAAGCCTGGGATTTTAATTCTACTTCTCTGGTGGCTACATGGGGCCAGATAGAGCATTCAAACCCTGAGGGAGGCCAGCTACTCTCGATGTTCTTTCAATAAGGAATCAAGGGCTACTGTTTGCCCAGCTCTGGCCTGGGGAGGGAAAGAGAGTGAGAAGGTGGAGACATGCATCTTTTGGAGTGGTTGTAGATAGAAGGGACAGTGAAGGACATGGCACATGGCCCATGATGGGTAAGCAAGCCTTAGCTACAGGTGCCCAGAGGAAGAAAGAGCAGGGAGGTTGTCATTCTGGAGGCCTAAGTGCCACCTGAATGCTTAATGCAGAGAGAGCGGAGGAATAAGTGAACACTCAGGAGGGCAAGGTCAACAGGTAAGTACAGAGCATGACTGTAGGAATCCAGTTCTCTGCTGACCGGTCGGTCTGGGGCTAGGTGACCCTTTCTCTCTGCTCCCCTTTCTCTTCCCCCTCTCTCTTCTTGTCCTTTCTCTTTTACCAAGGTTCTGTTCTGGAGCAAGGAGCAAGGCACAAGAAGAAAGAAAGAGACACCAGGGACTGAGCAAGACGCTGTGGAGGAGGGGAGCTTGTATTTTGTGTAATGGTCTCTGCAGCTCAGGCTGCTCTGCCTCCCATGACCAGTTCCCCCATGAACGAACCTTCAGCCACCAAGCCGCCCATTTTGTGTCTGCAGGTCTATATATAGATGGAGAGGCGCACGCTGGAACTGCATTTGATGTAGCCCTCTGGACTCCAGCTAACTTTTGGGGAGTAGTTTTCTTGGGAGCTTGCCAGTGCAATCCCTCCCTCGTGAACACTAATTACCGCACAGACCTTCTCCATGAAATCGGTGCTGAAGCCATTTCCATCCAGGCGGCTCTCCAAGACGAAATTTTTCTACTGGGAACCGACAGCCGCAAATAAACCTACCATCTACTTAGCAACGGAGAGCAGGAGCTGGCGGGAGGTGGGGAGGGAGGAGGTGCTGGGAGAGTGGGAGGGAAGGAAAGAGGGAGGGAGAAAAGGAAGGGCTTGCCTTCTTCCTCCTGCTCCTTATTTTTCAGAAAGGATGCAATCATCTCTCCCCAGGAAGGTGGTACAGAGCGGATTATAAGGCAGTGTGGTGGCTCAAGGTGGGGGTTCAGGCACCCACAAGGCCAGTTCCTGCTCCTGGTTGCTTGAATCTGGGTTCCAGTTCTGCTGGAAATGGAGGCAGCAGCCCCTTGTTCGGTCTGGGCTTTCTTCTCTCCTTCCCCTTTCTAGCCTTTGTCATAGCCCCACAGGTCTGGTCCATCCCTTGATCTCTCTGTCTGGCCAAAGAATGGCCTCCATCTCTCTATGTCTAGAGCAGCCACTCTCATCAACTAGAGAAGGGGTATTCGCTGGCCTCCGTAAGACAGCAGTCCCTAAACTATCCATTCTGACCTCAGGAGGGCTGCACCGTCTACCTAACCAGAGAACTGACTCTGCCTGCTTTGCTTTTAGATAGAATCTGTGCATCATCTGTACCAAGAAGGGCAAAACTAGAGGGAGGCATTCAAACCTCGGGGATGGGGGGGGGCGGTGGTGGTGGTGGTGATATGTCACCATAAACTTGTGAGTAGCTGCCATTTTTCTGAGTTTGCAAAGGACAAGCCCGAGGTTCTGAGATGTTACAAGGAATGTTCCTGACAACTTGTAAGTAGTAAACAGCAGAGCTGGGCTTTGAATGCATGAGTCTGTGTGCAAAGCTCGGTGGTTGCAGGCAGGTCAGCCTCTTTTTTCACCTGCCACCATCTGCCACAAAGGTCAGCCCAGGGCTCTACTTTCGACCTTTGATGCCAGAGCACTTGCAGCCAAAGAATGAACAAGAATATTTCTTTCCTCCAGAAGGCTTGGGGCAGGTGCAGTGAGCTCTTGTGACTTGCCATTTCTGGCACACCAGCCAACAAACCTGAGTAGCCTTGGAGACTGTGCTGGAACATGACCACGGTGATAGCATCATCCAGTCAGCAGAGACTTTCTGCTTTGCTTGGCGGAGCCTCTACAACACAATGCCCAGGATTCAAGGATTCCATACCAGAGTCTTCGCTGACTTCTCTCAGAATCCTTATTTTCTGTCATGGGTGCTGCAGACACTAAGGGATCTACTGCTGGCACCTTCGATGTTGAGGCTTGCTGAATGCCTTTCTTTCTCTGATTCTCGGTTTCCCTAGTCACCAGATGGGCAGTTTTTGGCCACTAAACTGTCTTGGCCTCATTGATGCAGGTGGTTTTTACAGGGTGTAGGAAGCACTGCCATGCCTTTGCCTGTTGTGTGGAGTCCTGCAAATCTGCTGATTTGTGGGAAGATAAACTCTTATCTAGGGTGGATGGGCTAAGGGTTAAACTTAGATATTCTCTCTAGCATGAAGCAGTTAGGCTAGAACAGCCTCTAGAGAATCCTTTCTAGGGTAAGGGGAGGCCAGGAGTCCAGGAGTCCAGGGGAGAACTTTCTAGTAAAAGAAGCCTGGGTTAGAGATCCTGGAAATACATGTTGGAAGTCAAGCTCCATTCTTCCTCTAGGCACTTGTGGCCTTGTTCACAAGATGGAGAGTGCAGCTGGATCAGCTGACTTCAGTGGCCCTTTTGGTGAGCTAGTTTGGACATTAGTTAAAAATGGGACACACAGTGCTTGACTCTGTCCCCTTTGAGCTGTGTGAGCAGGGCCATGCTCACTTTGGTTCATGGGGTCTGAGAGCTCTTTACTTTCTGGGTGCCAAGGGAAAGCTGGGAACGTGTGCAAGTATTGGCCAGCACCCACATAGGATACATAAGGTAGACCATAGTAGTTGGCTATTTGTAGTATGCATAGACATAGTCACCTTAATATGCTGAAACACTTGCCTTGTGCTTGGGACATAGCTGAGCAATATGTACAACTTTCTCATTTAGTTCAGAACTTCCGTCCTCACTTACTGTGAATACCCATGAAAATCATTTGAAGGGTGAGAAGCAGGGTGCTGCCAGGGTAGAGTCCTGGGTACCAATTGGTATCTACAGAGTTAGTTCCTGGCATTTGGCTGAAGTGCCAGGCTTCTTCTCACTCAGGGTGGGACACTTGATGGGCTAAGGGATGTGGTACCAACCAAGAGGCAAAATGTCCCCAGTGGAATGAAGGCCCCATACAGTTACTGTCATATCCATCCCTCACTTTAACGGTTGTTCTTCATCATTGGCTTAGCTTGATTTAGAATCAAGGAAACACAGCTCTGGGTGAGTCCATGAGGGTGTTTACAAAGTTTTAATCAAGAAAGAAAATGAGCACCACTACCCCAGGGGTAAATAAGAAAGCTAGGAGAGCACCAGCCTTGATCTTCTGCTTCCTTACTGCAGATGAAGGCCATCTGCTTCACTCTCTGCCACTGCAGCTAAGGCAAACATGCTGTCACCCCATGATGGGCAACACCCTCAAATAATGATCTGATGAAACCCTCCCTTCCTCCCTTAGGTAGCTTTTGCCAGGAATTTTGTCACTGTGGCAGTAAGAAAAATCAACAAACTAAGTCTTTGCTTGGTTGAGTTCACTAGGCCTGGGCTGGCACTCAGTACCTGAAAATTGCCTGAGGTCTACATATACATCCTGAGGTAAATCTTGACAGTGTCTACTTCTTATCTACTTAAGTTACTGAGGAGTTTTCTTTAGAAAAACTTTAAATTCTCTTTAGTAGATTAATCTTAAAGAATCACATCAGCCATGGGGGCTTCCTAGAGAGAAGCCTGGCAGTGGGTACATCTGTTCTGACTAGAATTCATATACAAAGAAATTTGAGGGCCAAGACCTTAGGGCCATGACTGTAGGAACCAAGCTTTTCCTGCCTAAGGTAAAAGTCCTCCTTAAAGCATCTTTATGAAGGAACACCTATGCTCCTCTGGCTGACAGGAGGCAGTGCCATGAGGTAAGGGAATTCAGCATTGGACAGACCTGCCTTCCATTCTGGGCTCTTCCAGTTCCTGTCTATGTGTTATTAGGCAAAGGCCTTAACCTCTCTCTGAGCTCTACTTTCCAAATTGAACACAGATATTTGTGGCATTCCTGTCATAGGCCTACTCCCAGGACAATGTCAAGACATGAGTGTATCCCATTTGCTGTCCTTTGGATTGCATCCCTTCTCAACCCTATGAGCTGCAACAAGGTAACTGTTTCCTGTGGAGCAGGGGAGTAAGGTTATGAGCTTCCATGGGCAATTCTTCTTCTGGAGTAGTAGATCAGTGAGCAAGCTAATCTACATGAAGCTTTAGCCCATATTTGTCTCTCACCCTCCTGTCCCCACCTCTGTACCACCCCCCTGTTCTTTGGGCATTCTTGAGTCTTCTTTCAGGCAGGCAGCAGAACAAAGAAACAAATCATAGTTGCTTTCCCGTCTGAAGGCTGTGATGCTCCCTGGAAGTGGTCCCTTACTTCCCATTTCCCACCCCAATAACTCTTGTATATCGAGTGTGAAATAATTAACAGTGGCAAAAATAATTCAGGAAACAAGAAGAAACTAATTGTGTAGGCTTGTTTGGGGAGAACCCAGCAACAACAGCAAAATCTCACTGTGTGGGGAGAGGCGGACAGGTTCATCAGGTCCCTGTAGGCCAAGGCCAGAGATGAGCTGCACTCCTAGAAGGTCCTCCAGGATGCCTTCTTCATCTCTGCCTCCTCATAAAAGATTGTTCATGCTACAGCCAATACAGATGCTCCTCATGGGTACTGAGGTGACATCCTTAAACACATGTGGCATTTTACACTCCATACTGCACCATCCAAGAAAGCAGATGGAGAGGAAAGTCTGGTCACCTGGAGCAGACTTGTATGGTCTTCTGAGAACTGGCTTTATCCTTGAACTTGAGCTAGAGGCAGCTGGCGGGCTTCCCACCCTCACGCTCCTGGAAGGTTCTTCTTTCCTTTCTTGCCTGCCTGCCTTCACCACCCAGACTGCCAGCCCCAACAGACGCCCACTAAGCATCAGTCCCCTGGCTTGGGTACCATTAGGGAATGCTGCGGTTCTTCCTGGGAAATGGGGAGTCATGTTCAGACTCACACACTTTATGAATCTTCCAACTTTGGGAAGTTTGCCTCCATCCTTCTACCCTTCCTACTTCCTGGGCTCCCTCTCATTCTCCACCACGTTGGCTCTTCTCTTTTTAGCTAGAGAGAAAGTGCAGAGGCCCTTGTTTCTAGTATGGAGGCAGTGAGACCAGAAAGACAAAATGAATAGTTGTTGGTCAAAGTTGTGGTTACTAGGAAGGTGGCTCAAGGCTGGCTCCCTAGCCTCTATTCCTTCTTGCTTTTTTTTTTTTTTTTTTTTTTTTTTTTTTTTTTTTTTTTTTTTTTTTTTTTTTTTTTTACCATGTTATACAACAGGTCAGATCTCTTCGGACATCACTGTGGATCCTGGTAACCACCAGAATCCACCCTGCCCTGGCCGAGGTCCTGACTCTCATGTGAGTGAGCACTTGGCTCAGGGTAGTGAGAAAGTACCTGTGATCTGCCTGACTTGGCCACACCTTTCCCTCTCTGGGTTCTCCTTTATGCATGGAACATTTGTATTTGTACAAGTTTACAAGGTTTTTTGGGGGGACAAAAATCTGTCTGGTATTTATTTGATTCTCTTGTCAGGTCTATTATGATTACTTTTGGATTTGTCTCTTGAATTCTAACATCTCCGTCTCAGACCATAACTCTCACCGTCATAAGGCCACGTTCTGAGCTGTCATGTCCTTGTTTTCAAACCTTCTGTGACTGACTTTACATTATCTCTAAAGTCAGCATATTTCTCAGGGGGACTGGCTTCTTCTGTGACATGAATCTCCACCATCTTCCATACTCAAATCTCAGTGTTCAAGAATTACTTTAAATCGTGTCCCCCTGAGAACAAGACAACTATTCCAGAGTCTATCTGGGGCTGGAACTGATGATCTACCTTCTTTTGGGCTGATTGCATTGAGAATCAACATGGCTCCCTTATAGTTCTGAGGCTACTGTGACTTAGCTTGTTCTCAAGCATGTTGCTGGCTCCATATGGAGTTTAAGGCACTTGGTGTTGTTCACACATATCCCACCTGTTGGGTCCAGCCACCCTGAGAGAATGAGAAACCTGGGAGCTTTACATTCCTTCCTTCTCATTCTATACCACAGCTGTCTCAAAAGTGGATTCTCCTTCCCGACCCTGCCCATGTCCCTGTCCCCTCCTTCTTTGACATTCGTTCTCAGAGTCTGTCTTTCCCACAGCTCTGGGGACCTGTCTCCTCCCCTCCAGTTTTTTGCAGGTGACCCACCCTTTACTCCTTGATCTGACTAGTGTGGTGCTCTGATTCTGAGGCAGGATAAGCAGGTGAGGCTGATCTTTGAAAGCCAGCCAAAGACAGGGGAAGTCAGGAGAGCCAGAGAAGATTCTGGCTGGCAAACATCAGGAGGAAGGAAGTTATGTCTACATCATCAGTCTGGAGTTGGCACCTTGGGTGAGCAGGGTCAGGGGGCAGGTGGGATGGGGAACTGGGCTTGGAGTGGGAGGGTGACTCCCTGGAGATTGGCTCCTATGGACCATTTGCTGTGCTAATTGCCTGGCAGCATTCCAGGGCAGGTGTCCAGGTCTTGGGCTGTGATCTCATCACTGACTAGGCAGCTGAGGTCCTCTGTGGAGCAGGGATGGAGTGGTATGCTTGGGAGATGAGTGTGGCACACATTCCTACCTCCTGTTGGGCTGACGGATGGCTCCAGGTAGGCAATGATAGCGCTTGCTCGTCTGTTCTGCTGGCTGACAAATGCCACAGGTGCAGCTTACAGAGGATAGAGCCAGATGCTCTGATCATATCTCTGAATATGCAACTCAAGGTCATGCTGTGGAAGGATTGAGAGCCCCTTTGCTGCCATCAGAAGGCATCCTCAGCTAACCACCTCTCCCTGGCTGGGGAAACAGGAGGGGAGCCAGGTGGGGTCTTCCTCTGAGCCAGACCTGGATGTGGCATCAATTCTAAGACTGTTAAATCTGTGCTGGTGGACCAAAAAACCAAAACCAAACAAAAAACACCCATCCAAACCTCTCCTGTCTGCAGCTGTCTGTCCTAAGGTCCCCTCCCTCTGGTCAGCTCATTTCTCTGCCTCCTCAAGTTTCCACTTACACTGTTCCTGCTTTGTTGTGTCTTTCAGACTGGAAAGCCTATCTTGACTGCTTTGGCATGACACAAGCCTTCTTCCCACATCTGGTACAGCCATCAAAATGGACTTCTGTTTTTCTTTCCCTAATTCATTCATGTCAAAATGAATTTAATGAAAGAATGCTACCAGATTTATAACCACCTCCTCCAATTAAATTTTGATTAGTACCTGCTAATCTCTACCAGTCTATAGCAAATCTAGAAAATACCATATTCACATGGGCGAAATGGATAGTTGCAGTATTGTGAGTTGTGAATTCTGCTAAAAGCATTATGAAGTAGAGACTTATAGGTAGTATCTGGATATATTGGAGAACCATGAGTGTTGGAGAAAAATCCAGGAATTGACTTCTGAGTTTTTGACATCTGTCTGTTGGCTGACTCAAGACAACTTCTGACTTAGCCTAATCTTGCCATTTGTGTAAATGAAAATAAGTCTGTTGGACATATGGCTCCTATGATCAGTGAGAGTGCGCCTGGAACACTTATTGAGTACGGAGTTATATCCTCACTTAAGTTGGAGACCTTGAGATATAAATGTTAGCCTACTAACTTAGAAACAGTAAGAAGATATCTACAGCAGCATCGAGCAATCCCACTAGGTAACTTCATGAAGAACTAAAGTTATATTCCTAGACATTCATTTGCATATGAATATTCATGGAAATGCTATTAACAGTGACCTCCAAACTGAAACAACCTACATTTTTCTCAGTTGATGAATGAGTAAACAAGATGTAGCATCCACATACATACATGTGGTGGAATATTATCCACCATAGAGAGATAATTCTAGCATATAACAGAGATGAACTCAGAGCCATTATATTTGATAAAGAAGTCACTCACAAAAGTTCTTCATGTGTCTGAACCCACCTTTATGAAACAGCAAGAGTAGATAATTCCTTAGAGGCAAAAAGGAATCTCATGGTTGCTAGGGATGGGGAGGGGGGTTGTACTGTTGTGTGGTTAATTCCTCTGAATTGAAGTACCATTGTTTGAAGACAGTACCTACAAGAAAGCTAAGGAAACTCACAAGACTGGGGAGCTCAAAAAGTTTCTAGAATCACAAGGGTGGGGATGAGGTTATATGAACAGTGGACAGTTTGCTGGGGAGAGGAGAGTCTCTAACAGAGCTGCTGGCAAGCAGTACCCAGAGCTCCTGGGACGGGGCTCCCATGAGTTGCTACCAATGGTGAGGTTGGAGCTTTTGGTGATGCGGCTGCTTTTGAGTTATCTATGTTGATGTAACCTCAGCACACCCACTAGCTCACTACCTGGACTTGGATGGAATCTTATCTTTGATCTGTGGTTAGTCAGGGCCTTAGCAGGATGAATAGGCATCTAATCACGTCCCCCTAGGAAAAACCGTGCAAAGGGAGTAGTTGTTTGATGGAGTAAGGGAAAGGGCTTCAAGCTGATGGAGTGACAGTTGCCCAACACAGCTGCTACTGCATATCACCATACTATGTACTTTAAAATGGTTTAAGAGGTGAAGAAGAAGAAAAAAAACAATGGGAGAAATGAAAAATGAAAAATTCAGAAGCATCATTTTCTATCTCTCATGTGACCTGGAATATTGCAGCCTCATTCCATAGTGCCTGCCAGCCATGTCCTCTGCTCAGCCTGACAGACATAACTTGGGTTCAGCTGATCAGACTGCTACAGGGACATTGCACTCTTCCTCAGAATCAGGTTTGGATTCACTGTCGTGAAAGGACTCCTTGTACTTCAACGCCTAAGCTCTGAGCTCTCGGTTTCTCCAGGCTACCTAGGTGACTGCAGCAGCCTCCATGACCTGTAGCACTCACAGCACTGTAAAAACCACCCTGATTTCTGTTCCTCCAGAACCTTCTGGAGCCCCCTCCCATCATGGACTGGGCGCTGACAGCCAGCTTCAGTGTGTAGAATGAGTCTTGACATGCGATTGGCTCTGATAGGCCTTCCTGTGTAGCCAGAAGAACACACATTACATTGCCAAAGTCCTTCCGCTCTCTTTATAACTTTACTGGTTCCTCCCCAGGTTTCTGCCCTATCTTTGGGATTCTAGGCTCCATTGTGCAAACATTACCTTCTCCTCATCCAGGCATTTCTACTTGGCCACCCACACACTGTACCCCACCCTCACCCCCAGCATCTGGCAAAGATGTTCAAGAATGCCTATCAGTAGAGAGAGTGGGCCCAGGAATAAGATGCGGTGGCATGCAGGAGAAGATGTGTGGGACTTGGCCAATCTCAGTTTTCTGGTTTCTTTCATTCTCTTGGAGAAACTGGCAGAGCCCCTGGGACTTGGCCCAAGGTGTCACTTAATCTTCTATCATCCCACTTCTGGTCGCTACCCTCCTAACTGAGGGCACCACTGGTTGCTCTGTAAATATGTGCTGAGTGGGTGAATGATAAATAGACAAAGGAGCAGATGGCCTCAGCTGGAGCAGTTCACTAGCTTCTTCTTTCTCTGAGAATGCTATATGTTTATGTAACAGGTAGCTTGTCACTCATCTCCTTTCCAGCCGGCAAGCGTCAGTCAGCAGCTTTAAGCAGGCCAAGCACTAGTCTAGGTTCACACTGTGTGTGGCATTGGACGCGGCAATGCCTTGAGGTGAGGTCTGGGTCTCCCCATTTCAGTGTGCCCTCCACTGTCAACCTTACAGGCTGCTACATGCCGCATGCTCTGCTCTCCTGACTGGGCTCAGGAAAAGAGTCTCTGACTTGCCCCATCTCCCTGCGCTAAGTCCACGGTGACTGGTTTTGATTAGACCACTCATTTGACACCTTCTTCCTCCTGCTATTGGTCATCCACGTGTGACTCCCTAGCAGGCTGTGTGTACCTGGTAAGCAGGAGGCCAGAGGCATTGTGTACTGTGCTGTGTCTGCTTAGTCGCCAGTACTCTGAAAATATCCCTGGGATAAGACAGAAACTGGCCTCTGAGAGAGGTGTTATGTGCCTTTTCCCTTATCTTTGCCCTTCCTTCCTTCCTCCCTTCCTTCCTCCCTTCCTTCCTTCCTTCCTTCCTTCCTTCCTTCCTTCCTTCCTCCTCTCTCTTTCCTTTCTTCTTTTCTCCTCTTTCTTTCCTTTTCTATTATTTTGTTTATAAAAACAGTTTCAACATCCCCACCCATTTTTAAGTACTTTGAAAAATGGATTCTCTGCTGCCACGCTTACCCTAAGCAGGGCATCTGTCACTTTGGAAGGCACTGTTTACAGCCCTCCCGACCTTTCATGCGGTGTCAGCGGCTGAGGATGGGGATGCTGGAGGGGGCAGTGTGGCTGACTGCAGTTCATCAGACCCGGATTTAAAAAAAGAAAAAAGAAAGCACACACACACACACACACACCACAACTCAGAGTAATTGCTGTCTCCTTGGCAACAGAGCAGCAGTCTAGCTCTCTGCTTCACCACCCTCTTGGCTCCAAGGCCAGGGATGATGGGAGTGTAGTGGAAGAGGGAGGAGGTCCAACCCTTTCACGTTACCCCCCCTCCCAGTCTCTTTTCCTGTTTGCTATTGGTTTGGGGTTGCACTCCCAGTGTCTTGCGCAATGCCTTAGGCTGGGAGAGTTGGTATCTCTCTGGAAAGCATGTGGTGCAGTACCAGGAAAGCCTTCCAAGATGACCTGCCTCCTACCACGGCCCCTCCAAAGCCTCTACATTGGCCAAGGCTCTGAAGCCATCACTATTATTTTCTCTTTATTTCCTTTTTCTCCATCTTCCTCTTCTTATCCTCCCCTTCTTCCGCCTCTGTTTCTGTTTTAATTCTTCTCGTCCTCTCCGGACTTCCTTTTCCTCCACTCCCCCTCCTCTTGCCTCGTTTCCTCCTCACTTCCCCCTCCTTCGTTATGGTTTCGATGGGAACTGTCCCTCCCACAAGCTCTTAACTTTGAAAATGTAGTCCCCAGCTGGTGGCACTGATTTGGAGGTTATGAAACCTTTGGGACCTGGCCTAGATGACAGAAATGGATTAGCAAGGGTGCTTAAGGAACTTTGCCATATTCCCACAGCCACAAGCTCTGGTGTGCCTTCCTGCCACGGCTGAAGCTGTGAGCCCAAATACACCCCTCTTTCCCTTAAATTGCATCTTTGAGGCATTTGGTCTCAGCAGTGGATAGTGACTGATACATCCTCTTACCCTGTCCCCTCTCCTTCCCTCCTCTTCTGCTCCGTTCCCATTAAACCCCTTTCTCCTCTATAAGGTACCAATGGCAGGCATTGGCACCACTTCAGAAAGGTGGGACTCCAGAGTCTGGGAGAGGGAAGGTGGGACATCCTTGGCACAGAAGGCCCAGGTAAACACCAGCTAAGCGCCTCTCCAGAGGTGGAGGAGAAACCTCCACCTTCCCCAGTAGTCACCAAACACTGGACAAGTTGCATGGCTCTGGCAGTGGAGGCTCAAACGATGGCCATCTCCTCTTTGCTTCATTGTACATCCCTCCATCCTTCAAGGACAAACTCTGCTCTGGCCATCAGAAAGCCTTCCTCATCTATGCCACGTTGTGTGGTCCATCCTTTCTCTGACACCTGCTAGGCCCCCTGGCTCAGAGTGGTTGTTATATGAGAGGTGAGGTGGTCAGGGTGAGTGGGAGTGAGCAAGTTATAGAGAAGCGATGAGCAAATTGTCTCTGGATAGGCACCAGGTGGGCTTCCTAGAGTTGGAACCTTATTTTCCTGGAGAGGAGCTGAGAGAGCCACTGGGTGGACCACAGATGAGTTCTGTTCATCAGACCTGATTTTCTGCAATCTTAGCCCTCCTACATGCGCTCCTTAGGGCAAGTCAAGCTTCTCTGTCCAGTCTTACCCATTCACTAGTGAGCCTCTATTCCCACACATCTGTGCCCTGCTGATCCTATCTCTCCCAACACCCTCCCTAGGCCGTTCTGCTTGTCTGTCTTCAACCCTCAGGCCGGTCTTCTCTCCTGGGGGAGCCTCTGAGAAGTGTTAATAAACTTTGCAGTCCCTGGTCTTGTTACAGTATCTGAATCATAATCTCTTTTCCTGCTCTACCCTTTTACTCTTAATTCTTCCAGCTTGTGCCTCCTTCTAATGTGTGTGTGTGTGTGTGTGTGTGTGTGTGTGTGTGGTGTACCTTCTATCACATGTAGAACTGGGTCCCTTGGGGAAGCTCAGGTGACTTATAGGTATCATGGTCTGTCTCCAGCACCATCTGGTGAGTCCTTGGCTGTTTCCCTAAACACAACCTTCAAGCTACCAGCCCAGTTGTTTTAGGTAATCTTTCCCTCCCTCTCCTTTCAATTGAGGGATCCTTGACTAATAGGCAGAGGTGGGGACTCTTTTCCACTGTCTCTCAGGATGAGGGTTTTAGCAAGGATCAAATATTCCTGAAAGGGTAGCATTATTTCCAGGCCTAGGCCTTGCATAGCATGGTCCATCACTAGTAAACATTTATTGAGCACCTGCTATATGCACAAGCAATGAGATGAAGCTGATGAGACAGGGAGGGAGCTCCTTGAACATGGGTCTATAATGGTTAATCTTCATTGAGAACTTGACAGGATTTAGAATTGTCATGGAAACACACCTCTGGGAGTGTCTTTGCGGGGGCTTCCAGAAAAGTTTAGCTGTAGAGGGAAGACCTACTGTGAATGTCAGTGGCACCAATCTATGGGCTGCACTTTCGACTCCTTAGGGAGAAGAAGGGCTGAGCGGCAGGGTTCCTGTTTCTCTGCTTCCTGTCTGTGTATGGAATGTGATTGGCTACCGTACACTCCTTCCATCTCATGCTCCTCCCTCCCACCATGATGGAGTCCACCCTCAGCTCATAAGACAAAATAAACCCTTACTTCCTCAAGTTGCTTCTTGTCAGGTATTTTGTCATAGCAACAAGAAAAATAACTGATGCAGTGTCTGACCCCAGGGAGCTTACAGACCCCTGAAGAGAAAGGCAGTTGCTCAATTAACAGATGATGCCAGCAAGCAGACAGGCAGCTCGCCATCTTGGCGTTGCACCCATTGACCTCCTAGTCCCAAACTGAAGAAGTCTCTAGAGGTGAACAAACAACTTTAGAGAAGCAAAGGGTATTAGGATTTTAAAACCTTTCCAGCAGCAATTAAACCTGGGATATAAAATGGGTTAGGAAATTTATTTTTTCAATATACAATCCCCCCCCCATCCTCCATGAAAATCCACATTTCTATTCAGCTTCAGGTTGGGGCTTTTAAAAATGGTTTTATTAAAAAATTCATTTACTTTGGGCCTTTCAGTTCAACTTTAACTGGACCGGGTGGAAATTAAAAGGAGGACATTTTAAAAATAAATTATATAAATTACAGCCCTAATTATAAAGTAACTTTTAAAAATGTATCCAAGCATTAACAGAGAGAGTCTTTTTAAAAGAAATGTCCCATTTCCCTGTTCCATTGCAGGAGCGTAATTTAGATACTTTGAACACATCCTCACCCTTTGCGTGACTCGCGCTGCTCACCCGGCCTATTTGCCTGTGTCTCTTTCTGTGTGCTATTATTATTTGATAACTTTGGGCTTAAATCTGTACGAGAGCCAATTATCTCTCTTTGTCATCAGGCAGGCTTGCTGTTAGGCAGTGGTTTTTATAGTACAGTAAAAGCCTGGTGAATCTAGGAGAGGGGGAATTTGTGGCTTGGATTACACTGAATCTCCACTCTCCCAATGGCTTGCCTTATTCCTACCCCTACTTCTATCAGTCTTTCATGCAGCAAGTTTTATTCCCCTAGAGCTCCTCAAGCTGCCCACCCCCTCATTTCCCCCCCCCCGTCCCCCGGTCCCCTTCCACCTCGGGTTCCCTCTGATAATTGCCTACTGGAGGATCTCCATCACCAAGATCTCCTTTGTCCCATCATTTGCAGGATAAGGCTTCCCAGAGAGAAGTGGCAGGCAGGGCTTAGGTGTTGCTTGGTCTACCCTGTAGTAGAGAGCTAAAGCAAGGGTATCACGCTTTCTGTCTGGTGAAGGTGGTCACACAGTGCTGGGGGAAGACAAGCCTCGATGCTGACAGAGCTCCCAGACTATCAGGAGACCAAACACCTCCTCAAGAATAAAGCCAGGATCCCTCAATATGCCAACCAGGGCATCGGGAGTGCTGAGGAGGAGTCTGGGCTTCTGCTTCTTTGGTGTCTTCACTAAGATGAGCAAGAAAGTGATGCCTTGAGAAGACAGAGCTTTGCAGGGGTCTTTGACTAGACTCTGATAGAATAGAGTGTGTAAAGAACATAGGTCATGAAATCTGAACCTTAGGCTAAGGTCACTTATGTTACTGTAGAGTGAGTACATGACAAGGATGTAAAGAGAAATGCATAGAGAGGCTGCAGGTGGATCCAGGGAAGGTAGGATATTAAACTCCTTTTTGCTCCAAAGGCAAAGTGCCTTTTCTGCTAATAAATTATTTTCTAGTTTGTCATAACCCCATGAATTGAACCTGAGTCTCTTCATTATTTCTGAGACCCCATCTCAGCCCCTCAGAGGTGTCTTTCTTTTGCTCCCCATTCACTTTCAACCAGCGTGCATACTATTTCAAGGTGATGGTTTTCCTCAAAATTCCTGCCTGATTCCCAGGTCCAAGATGTCAGGTGTTCTGGCTTCAGTCCTCGGCAACTGTTCCACTCCCATGAGTTAATAGCCTGACTCTTGGTCAGCAAAAAGAGCTTGAGGAAGATGGAGTCTTTCTTCTTGGCCATAGATTAACCCCTCTCTCCATTTGGGCATCTCACACAAAATATAGAGTCGGCTTAACAGTGGCTAGAATTAACTCCCTTGGACCAGGCAGCATGGTCAGCACTTTATATAAGTTACAGCATTATTCCTCAAGCTGAGACTTGGCTTGGATGGATGACTCACCCAAGGCTAATGCCATAGACGTGGCAGGAAGCCGATTTAGAATCCCAACAGCTCTGGCTCCACAGCCTAAAACCTATTGCCATGACATTGACTGGCCAGGAGGCTCCAGGCTTGAAGGGGGTTGGGTGGAGAATGGGTTTCTGACAGCCACTCTCTGTAGCTGTGACAGAATTCTACTTCTGGGGTTCCTCCCTTATAAGGGGTCTCCTCTCGTTTTATATCTTGACTAAACACCCACTCCCCAGAAGCTTCAGAGGACCACATAACCCCTACTTGGTCTCTGTGTGAATTTGAAAGTCCTGGGAGGTTGAGGGAATGCTTCCATCACCGAGTATCACACAGTCTTTACACACAGGCACACACACATTCATACCCTAATCTAACTGGCAGGCTGGTGAAGCAGCTGCCACTGAAGGTCTCTGCCTTCTTCTTAAGCCTAGTGGTCCAAAGATGCTACAGGGCCTGCCATTAAATCTCCTTGACCTTATCAGAAGCCTGAAGTTTGGTCAGCAGAACTTCAAATTTCCCAGGGAGAGTACCAGAGCCCTGGCATTTCTGTGCATGGGACTTAGACAGGGTGTCTTACTCACAGTCAGCATGGAAAAATGGATGTCTGCCAGCTGAGATTCATATCACTGTTGGAATACCTCTAATTTAAGTAAAGGCCTCCTGGACAGTAATGGAAAATTTCAAATTATTTTTGCAGGTAGGTATTTGCTATGAAGTGTTGGTCTCAAAGTGGCTGTCAGGTGGGATACGGCTTCGTTGTAGGGCTGTAGTAGTCAGGTGAGGATGTGGTTGTCAAGTGGGGGCATGTCTGCTATGTGTATGTAAGGTATGACTGTCAGGCAGAGTCAGTGTCCTATCCCTCAGGACTAGTCTTGTATATTTGCTGAGGTGTGGGCCATCACTTCCCTTGTCAGTCACCTGACTATGTGGACAGGTTCCTCTTGTACTGCCTAATTTTTAGTTCTGTAAATCACATCTCTAGGATATATTGGTACCCTACATCTAACACCTTAAGAACTGTCCCAAAAGTGGGCACAGTATGATTATGGGCACTTATTCTTCCCTTTCCCTTGACTCCCTCCACTGTGAAATTTAGGGATACACTTATGGTAGTTCTGTGCTTGGACATGAAGTATCCCCTAAAAGGCTCCTGTGTGGGATTTTTGATGTCCAGCTGATGGGGTCAGCCATTGAGAGTATTGATCTGTTGACAAATGCATAATTTGATGGTGTTACAGAGATGGTGATGGTGGAGATGCCTGTCTGAAAGAAATATGCTGCTTGAGTATGCTTTGGAAAGATAGCTTTTCCCAGATTATTGTAGCCTTTTTTCTGTTCCCTGACCACCATAAGGTGAGCTTTGGCTCCACCATGATGATCTGGGTCTAGAGGCAGTGGAAACAGCCAGCCATGGATGAAACCTTTAACACTATGAATTAAAATAAATCATCCTCTTTCCCTTCCCATATATTTTGTCATAGCAACAAATACATCTAACACAATGACTGCATGACAAGGTTTATTAACTGAGATAGCTCCATCCATGGCTGAGGTGTGTCTCCTATGCATTGTGGAATCTACTGCTTTATGACACATTCTACTCCAGGTTTGGCATTATTGGCCTTAGATAAGGTTCCTGGTAGCAGATCTCCTATGTCTTAGAGGCTGGGGTTAGGAGGGGTGCACAGGACTGGGGTAGGGACTGTAACCGAGGACAGGTCCATTTAGTGGTATGAGAGGTGATGCTTGGACTGTCGGTTCTCTTTCTCTTAAGGCCCCATAGACATGGCCATCTTGGTTGTCTGGTAGAGGCTGAGCACTGGGGATTTTGGCTGCCCAACTAGATCCCACCGAGGCCCTTCATGGTCCTCTCCTAGCTGTTGGATCCTCAGTTTAGTGCTAGCTGCCTTCAGGGAATCATGTGGTCCCCAGGGTAAGACCTGTTTTGGTGGCCATTCTGTGGTCTCACATTGCTGGCTGGCAGTCAGGAGAGCAGGCAGTATTACCCCTAAGATAAATGAAGAGGCGCTTTAGCCCTTATTGGATTATAGTTTTTATTGAACTTTATAAATTCCAATTAGCAGACCCCTGGGCAATAAGCGACACGCAGCTCGTGGCTCACTTTATAGCATGATTATGACCCTGTTTATCCTCCCCTGAACGAGAAGTATTAATGGAGGAAATGAAGAAAAGGGGATTCAAGAATACATAAAAACAGATAACAACATTGGTGACACTGAGATCGACAGGGTCAGGAGAGAAAATGAGCTCCAGGTGGGCACCAGAGAACAAAGAGACCAATGAATCTTTGTGCTCACAACCCACAGGGAGCTTGGGTACCTATGGTAAAAAACCCCAGAGTCTCATGATGGCTGGGGGGCCACTGCCTAGTTTATGGCAAGCTTATTTGGGTTGGAGTCTGATTTCCTAAGTAAGTGTCCTGTTTATACATGTGTCCCACTGAGCAACTCACTGTCCCTAGAGGACCTTGACTTTAGTCCTTGGACTATGTACCCATTCATGCACACATGTAAGCCCTCAGTTCTGCTTTCCAGTCTTGGAGTCACTAGATCTGCTCATGGGTCTTCTTTCAGGGACTAAAAGCATCAGGTAAGAATCCTTGAATTCAGAATAAGCTGAGACCTGTAGTCCTGTTGCTTCTGTATGGGACAGTCCCATAATCTCATGGACAGTGCAGTCTCCAGGGGTGGGGGCTGGCTACAAATGTCCATGCCTTTCCATGCTCACTGCTTCTCTTTTCTTCCTGGACACACTGGCTTGTGTTACCAGTTTTAAACCTTTAGTAGCCATAATCCAAGACACTGGTGGGGGAGAAGCTGCCTCTCACAGAGGTGAGATGGGCTATGCAGCTTTTGAGTTGGCAAAGTCAGGGAAGGCCTTTTTTCCCCCAAACCAAAATGTTCCTGAGAGGCAGCAAGGTCAAGGATGCCATGTCTTTCTCAATTGTCTGTCTTTGTCTGCACCCATCTATCAGCATTGTCCCATTGTATGGAAATGCTAGCAGAAAAATATCTGAAGCGGCTTCTGTAGTTTGAACAGGATGAAAAAATGCTTCAGGTGTTTTCAGCCTGCCCCAGTATGTAAATAAGATGCAGAGGTTTGTGGGAGGCTCTGGAAATCTGGTTGGCTGGACCCAATAGGGAATCAGAGCAGCCACAGAGAGCTGGCCTGTGCTCTGCTCCTTGTAATCTGTGAACTGTGCTGGTCCTAGGTCATCTTGATAGGCATGGTAGGCATACACAAACTCTAGTGGTCAAGAGTTTCTCAGCCATTGCTCATTTGATTCCTGTCCTTTAGAGGGGACATAGGACATGAGCAAGGAGGGAAAGAAGCTCCTGAGCTGGCTGACCTGACAGATAAGGTTTCACTTGTTTAGACCTGTAGAAGGGAGAGAGAAAGACCCCTTTTGGTCTCACAGACATTAGCATGTCCTACTTAAACTAAGTCTAGGGCTTCCTGAGAACTTCAGGTTCCTGGAAGGGAAGCCATTTGCCAGTCAGATCCCCCATCACTCACAATGCCAGAATTATATATTCACATCTATACTCCTGGTTCAGACAGTCTCAAGAGAACAGGCAATTCCTTCCTCTGGTCTGAGCTGCATTGGGCAGTTTTCCTCCTTGCTTACAATTCAGGCCCCATGGCTGGCAATGCAGAGGGTCAAGTCCAGAGCCAGCAAGCTAGTATACAGCATGTCTGGGCACTTCCCAGGGAACAAATGAAAAAGAAAGAAGTGAATTCTGTAGGTGAATGTTTTCATTCTGTGTCCAGGGTATAGAAGGGCAGGCCTAGAGACGGATTATCTGGTCAGGCTGTATTCTAGCCAAGTGCTTAAGGCAGCAGGTTTTAGAGCTGAGTGGCCCCTGGGTTATCTGTTGATAACCAGCAGGCAGAGGGCCAGATTTTGGGTAGCTTTAGGAGGTGAAGTATGAGGGGTGGGGATAACAGGACCCAGGGGCAGAGATGGGACCCCAGAGAGCATGGATGTTTATATCTATCATATCAGCTGGCCCCCCTAAAAGTGAAAAGCTCATTTCAAAAGCCCCTGATGCCCTCTATTGATCAGGGTAAAGCATCTACTCATTTCCAGAGGCATCTGAGGAGTGGTACAGACAGCATCACCCGATGAAGTCACACAAGCCTTCATTGCCACTCCAGCTGCTTCACACTGCAGCGCCCACATTACATGTCCAGCTAGGCTTCAGTGTGTATATGGTCAGTGTGTGGTCTTCAAATGTTGGAAGCCTCTTGGGGGAGGATGGTCAGTGGGGACCTTTGTGTTTCCCTGATTCTTTTATAAACAGCAGGACCCCACTGAACCCCTTGTTATGGAAAGGAGTCTCCTGGGAACTTCTAAGACAGAAGTGGCCATCTGTGTGGGGAAGGGACAGGAGTACTCCTAGACAAGTGACTATGGCCAGGCCATTCCAGGCCTTGGTTTCTTTACAGCAAAGTCAAGGAGTTGATAGGGCAGTTGGTTCTTAAGGCTGATGCCAAGCGTAAAATATACAGGTTCCCTTCTCTGATGTATCAGGCACAAACACTAATTAGTACAAATGGAGAAACATAGCAAGTAGTAATGGCCCCTAGCCCCTCCTCATGCACCCCCACGCTCCTTTCTCTGCTACCCCCTGTAATAGATCATACAGGATAGATTACATTAATTTTCTATAAACTATATCAACTTGAGTGACACGTCCTTAAGGGTTGGCTGATTGATATATACAATGAAGTCTTATAATCTAAAATCATATTAATATTAATATTAAAGATTTTCTGTCCTTTACGTGCACCATTAAATCTGGAGTATAAGGTGAAATTGACAACATACATTTTGACAGCTTATCTATAATAAATATGCAAATCTTGATGCCCACATGTCATCACAGATGCGCCGCGGCTCTCTGAAGATCACAGCATGCCTGTCTCCCATGTGACATTTTCAGCGGAGGATCAGAGAGGGGCCGTGGGAGCAGTGCAGGGTGAACCTTTGCTGGAAATGACCCTGGCCTCTGCTGTCTGCTTGAGAAAGCCTGTCCTTCATTCTGTAGATCAGGCGGGAAGACTGGAGAAGTGACAGCCACAGAGCACGGGGTGCACACTCTTGGGGCAGACACAGGGAAATCCAATCTCCCTCTGTATTTCTCTTAATTATCAAAGGAGCTTCTGGGGTGTCCTGCCTAGTCACAGTGGGTAGTACCCAGTGAGTGTAAGAGTTAGGGCTCCTCCCCTCAGCCCTGCTTCTGCCTTCTCATGGCTCTTCTGGTATTTGTGAAAGAGAGTTGATGTCTTCCTCGGTGAGCACTGAAGGGGCTGATTAAGATAACATGTCCCCCATCCATGGCAACGCCTCAGCAAAGGGGCAGCTGGCAAATTGTTTTCTGAACGAGTCCTAATGCCTCCTGTCCCAAGCCACGTGTAATTCTCTTTTCTATCCACATTTCTCTTTGCCCCAACACCTCACACCAAACAGAATCTGTAACTTACCCCAGTGGCTGCCACAGGTCCTCCACTTCTGACCTATGAGCCCCAGATGACGGGACCACACAACTCCCTCTGTGTCTAGCCTCAGCTGAAGACTTGGTTGAAGCTGAGATAGTGGAACTAGTTGAACTAAGACAGGAACTGAGAAATTTATCT
>PVIH01000287.1:243274-397066 GCA_004025045.1 Sigmodon hispidus
TGTGTGTGTGTGTGTGTGTGTGTGTGTGTGTGTATGTGTGTTGGGTCAGAGCAATGATCTGAGCCTGTGAAGTCCCTCCTCCTGTCCTTAACAGAGAGGCTTGGGAAAGTTCTGGGATATATTATTTATCCCAGATGAGTTCCAGTCCATCTTGGGGGTTCCATCCTCCCTAAAGCCTGCTAACTCTTGATCACAGGTTTCCTCTTACTCTATAAGCCCCTCTTTGGGTCACCATCCAGCCTTTCTGGTTGACCCTCAGTTGGCTCTGTCTCTAGTTTCTGGTACTCCCTTCTGCCCTCTGCCCATCTTCCTTCAAGAGATCATGTGGTCCAATCACATGAGCACTTCTGTTTCTGAACTTCACAAAACTATGCGAAGAAGCATACACAGTATTATCCCACTTCTTGCCTTCTTGACTGTTTGGCAGAGAATGGGGTTTCTTTCTTATAACCAGTCCAGAAAGGAAGTGTTTCTCTTTAGACTTGTGGCCTGGGTGGATCCATTTGGGCTGTATCCTGGTGTGTACCAAAAGGCAGAGCCCTCCATGGGTCTGGGAAAGTCCTTATAGGTCCAATCACCTAGCATCTGTCTCAAGAGGAGAGTTGGTTTGGATCTGTTCTCATGTTCTTCAATGTCTTTTGGGGTCAGGACCAGGGCTTGGAAAGGTTGAATATATATATTTTTTGAGATATTAAGAATCTGCCCACACCTCCTATGTCCCTACATGGGTGGGTGGCTGGAGTTCTGGAGAAAGAATCCCCTGTTCACTGCTAAGTGCTGGCAAAACATGTTTTGGGATCTTGAGCCACACATACACCTGCAGTCCAGGCTAGGAGCATAGGCTTGCTGAAGGAACACCATTGCTGGGCTAGCAGGCTTTAAGGCCTTTCATTCTGCAGTTACGTGGAATTCTGATTTATACAACTACTTTCAGACCATGCTTGTGAGATGACTGGGAAAGGTTCCTTTGCAGCAGGGGTGGGTCCTTCCATGGGTTGCTGATAGGATACCCACTGCCAGAGATCACTGTTTTATTACCTCTCACATTTTCCACACCCACAGGCCATAATGGTCCTTTACTCTGTGGGGTGAAATTCTACAAATACTAGCAGATAAATTCATCTACCATCTATCTGCAGTGAGTCATCAGAGCTGAGCATGGAAGGAGACATGGGTGTCTGCCATAGGTGTGGGCATTCTATTCTGCCTTTGCCCTCTGGCTCTTGAGCTCCAGAAAGGACTTGGGTACCCGGTACATAGACCTTTTATCTTCTGCGATGAAGAGGTTAAAGGAGACAAAATTTGATTATTGCCTGCCTCACAACCTGGCATATAGCCAGACCCCCATAAACGTTAGTGTTTCTCTCTGTCTTGAATGAGTCACATCCGGTTGGAGGAAAAGCCCACTTAAGACAGGTTCGCATAATGCAGGAGAGAGGGCGTCAGCAGGGGTGCCCTTTGGTAGTGGTGTTGGGGGTGGGTGGATGGGTGGCAAGGTGGGTGGGAAGGCAAATGGATGGTTACCGATCACTTCGAAGGTAAACGTCAAGAATAAGAATTTCAGGGCCTTAGTAAATCCCTTTCTTTTTCTCCTCCCACAATTAACCCCAGGCTTTATCTCTGCTTGCACAAGCTGATCATTTGTTCCATGTCTCCACCTTGCTCCAGCTTTTGTTTGTTTCTTTTTTCTTTCTCTCTCTCTCTTTCCCTTTATCTCTCTCTCTCTCTCTCTTCTTCTTCTTCTTCTTCTTTTTCTTTTTCTTTCTTTTTTTTTTTTTTTTTAAAAAAAAAAATTTGTGTTGACTTGATGCGCCCTGATCCCCGCGACTCAGCTCCCACTTCTGCTTAAACCAAAGGTAAATTCTGCTCTGGCGGGACAGCCCGAAGCAGACAGATCCACACCACGGAGCAGCCTCGGGAAATATTGATATTAGCCGACCTCTGGCGCCGGCCCCCCGCGGTGAAAATAGGCCGCGGGGTCAATCAATTACCGAGTCATTAAGGGCGGGGAGCAGGAGAAGAAAGGGAAAAAGAGCCAGCTCCCCAGTGGGGCGTCACCCGGAGCCTCCGTGCTGGGTCCCGCAAGTCTCTCAGCAAGGGTCTCTTTCCCCCCCCCCCACTTCCCAAGAGCAACCGCCTTGCTGTCCTAGCCTTGACCTGACCTCCTCTGAGTAGTACTGGCCCTGGGGTCGCAGGGGGCCAGGAGCCGAGCCGCGCTGCCTTGCCTGGACCAGTGCACTGGAGGGCCTCTGGGGCGCATCTTTCAGCCTTCCTGCTCTGCTCTTTGTCCACCCTTTCCCTTTCCCAGAACTCCTCACCCACCTGCACTGCCTTTCTCCGTGTCTGCTCGCCTCATTTTCTCTTTTTAGTTGACCATCACTCTCCTTCCAAGGTGCCTCTAGGCTACCATCTGCTTTCACTTTTCTGCTCGCCCTTTCCTCCTGAGCTAGCCACAGGGTGGCTCCTTACTGATCCTCTCCTTTCCCCAATCCCCCAGCAGGTGCTGAGGGTCCCCAGAACTGCTCTGGCAGCCCGGTTGGAGGGTGATGTGCCATTCACGGCAGGTGTCATGCCAGTTCACTAAAGATCTTTCTCACCAATTGGAACTGACATCAGGCCTTTCTTACTTGAGGCTAGGGGCTTCTGTGGTCCTTTCTGTTTTAAATTTGTTTTTGTCTAACTCTAGACAATAGGTTTGGCCGAGGGAGAGCCCCACATCGGATCAGCCTTGCTCAGGAAGCTGGAGTGCTTGGGTCAGTAATGGGAGTCCGAGTCGGAGTAGGAGCCTTCATGCATGGATGTGGGTTAGCATCGGAGACTGTTTTCCGGAAATGGGGTTGAGGGCGTGGGGAAATGGATTGTGGGACTTTGAACTTCAGCATTTAATTTTGGGGGGACACCTGACTGAATTCTTATGGTGACCATTCTTAGGGGTGGGAGAGGCGAATGAAAGAAGGCTCATTTGGTGATGGGTTAACTGTATACCCTAACACTTCCATAGGGTGTTGGACAAGGCAATAGGATCTGTGAACATTTAAATTGTTCATATCTATAAGAAATGGTTCATTTTTCTATTTAAAGAAGGACCTTGCATTTGACAAACAGTTAAGTAATACCAAAAATCCCTTGGATGAAAAATCAGGAGTTGGAGAGATGGCCTACTGATTAAAAGTGCTTGCTACTTTCCCAGAGGACCACTTGAATTCTGTCCCTTGCCCCCAGGCTAGGCAGCTTTTAACCCACCAGAAACTCCCGTCCCTCCAGTACAGCCCTCTCTCTCTTTCACGAACATGTGTGCACTCGCACACGCACACCATTCTAAGTCTCATAGAACATCCCTCTCTCCCATGTAAGGCCTTTTCAGTCAGGGTGAATCCTCTAATAAATACAGTCTGGGCCTTTCTTAGCTTCTTTGGCATCAGAATTCCAGGTGAGTCTCAATCATCTGCATAGTGTAACAAGAAACAAAAACTCCAGGAGATTCTCTGGACCATTAAAGCTTCAACATCACCAACCTCAAAAACCCCTGCAGTTGGGAGCATGGAAAAGATGGAAATTTCTTTTCATTATTGGAGAACTGATGGCAAAGAAATGCCACATGGCCAGATGGTTGCAGGATGTGTCGAAGACTATTTTCTAGTCTGAGTGCCTGGTGTCCTTTGAGAGTACTGCAAAGTGTGATTTAGGTCAACCCATAGGTAACCAACCCTTAAAGGAGATACATGTCTGTAGAAGCAACCTTTGTTGGCTTGACTGTAAGTTTGACTTATGATATCTAGGGGCTGGGTAGGTGCTAAACTTTTCTGTTCTCTTAGAAAGTACTCAGTCTCAGAGAGGTAGCTGATTTGGAATGTAGGCATCTATATAGAAGAGAATTATTCGAAAATAATATGGTTGCTGTACTATTGAAGACATCAACTATCATACCAACACCCCACCCAGGATCTCCTTGGATAATCTCAAAGCCTACCTTGAGGGTCTTCTTCTGAAGAAGACATTCTAACATTCAGGAGAAAGGGATCTAGGAACCTTGGGACCTTATTGTTGTTTGGCAATAGTTTAAATTTCAACATTGTGAGGACTTGGACAAGCTACACAGCTGGTCTATTAAAAAAGAACCTGGGTTTGTAGGGTATGGTACCACAGGGGTTCTCTGAGGTCTCTGGGAAAGTCCCTATGCATCTGGGCCTCAATTTTCTTGTCTACAAAGTCCCTCTATCAGTCACAAAGTATGGCTAATAATACCAATTTATGTAAACCTCAAACAATATAGCATCAAGTTTTCAGAGCTTCTGAGCCATTGTGGTGGTTTTTCTCATGGCCCCCACCCCCTTTCATAGGAAGATGAACTCAAGCACCCACAAATATGTACCATCAACAAGAAGATAAAATGACCAGTGTCTCATAGAGCCACCAAGAGCCAAGGATGCTGCCTATATTTCTTGATATCAGCTTGACCATCAGCTGGGTCTGAGCAGCTCTGACCTTAAGCTTCAAGCCAGCAGAAGACAGGTCGTCAGCTGGGGTCAACTCACATGAACAGGAGTTGAAGTTTTCTAAAGTCATTCTCAGGACAAAGTGATCTTTCCACCTCCTTTTATCTTCTATTAGCCAGAACTGAGTTAATTAGAACCTGATGTTTTCTGAGAACTTGGGTTAATCAAGGTTTATATGTAGTAGTTTTCCCCCCAGAACAGTAAAGCGAAGTGATGTTTCCACAAAGAACTCAGTACTTAGTGAAGCCACTGGGGCGGGAAGGGATCCTCACTGAACCGGAACATCAGGAACATCAATTCATGCCCTGAAACAAACCTGATGTTTCACTCTGTTTAGGCTGTAGAGAAACAAGAATTCTATGGGGTGCTGCTGGAGAGATGAGGCCTTTGGATTTTCAGGCTCCCACTGGGGACTCAGGTAACATGGGTCCTGCCTTATTCAGTGCATTTTCTTATACCTTCTTTTCACATAGAGGACACTTCCTCCGGGTACTCGGGTCCTGCCTTTTGATTTTCTCTTGTGACCTTTTGCAGCTTCGTAGACTACACAATCCAACTGTGACTCTGACTCCAGACTGTTCTGAGGTGCTCCTTAAAACCTCTGGGTATATTCCAGCTTCCCAGCAAGATGCCAGTTTCCCCGGGATGGGGAAATTTATTGGTTCTAGCCTACTTTCAGCAGACAATAGCGAGATTAACTCAAAGTCACAGTTTCACGGAACTGAAAGGAAGCATAAATTAACTAGTCCAACTCTCAGTTTGCCAGCCCAGCAGGTATATCAAGCTCATAGATTGGAGAATGGGGAACCCAAGCCTCAGCTATACAGTTAATATCCTCTGATCCTGTCCAAGGTTGTTAAGGATCATAAGGAAAAAGAGGAGGAAAAGAAAAGAAAAGAAAGAAAGAAAGAAAGAAAGAAAAAGGACCTAATGGGAGCTTAAGTTGGTAGACCATTTTAGGGAGCAAATATCACTCAGAATTCAGATTGCTTAAATCTATTGAAGGAAATTCATTCTTAAGAAATGACTCTATAGAAGGAATGGGGCATGTGTATGAATGATGTGCATGAGGTATTACCTATGTGCTGCTTGGAATAAAACTAAAGATAAAATTAGAGATGAAAGTCTATCAGTGAAGCGGGAACTAGCTGTGGGACTTAGGGTAGATGTGACCACCAGAACACCAGGCAGCTAAAAGGAATGAAGTAGATGTGTGTGTGTGTGTGTGTATACAAATGCAGAAGGATTCAAGACAAACTGGAAAGCGTCCCATCAAGCTACACAACTGCATGTCCCAACTTCTACAATAGAGAGGCTAGGTGGGCATGTTCACCTTGTACCTGTCCATGCCTGACAGGTTCCTGAAGAACACACAGGAGTTTGTGCCTTCTGAAGAGTGGATGGAGTCTGCAGTGGGAGGAAAAATCATACTTCTTTGCATACCCTTTGGCCCTTTTACTCTGTACTTGCGTTATTTTAAAAACTGCAACATGATGGTCTCCTGGCTCAGCAGTGTTTTTCAGTGAAAGTGTAATCCTAATATTAATTTATAGCAGGAATAACACATTTTCAGGTTCTTTCAACAGAAAACCTTATATAATTGTCAACACAATCTTCTACTGTTTTTTTTTTTTCTTTTTTTGCCATGATTGTACCATGTCACCAGGGAGTAAATGGAGGCAGAGAGAAATGAAGAAACTTGCCTGTGGTCTCTGGTGGGACATATCACAATTGTGGCCTTGCTGAATGCTCTATTGGCATTCACAAATATGTTTTCCACAAGGCTAGGCCATTTCTAGGTGCCATTTCCAATTGTGGAAGTGCCTAAACCCATGCCAGTGCCTCTTCAGTGTCCCCAGAGGAGATGCAAACAGGCACACAGGTATCTGTGCTGCAAGGCAAGAAAGGAGTGAACTTTCTCAGCTGCTTTGCAAAGTTCCAGGTCATCACCCACTCAGCTTCCATCTGTAAGGAGCAGAGCTGAAGCTGCAGAGAAGAAGTTGAGATTGGAAGACCAGACCCGTCAGAGACTGTGAATCACTCTTGACTTCCTCATAACCCCAGAATGGCTACTCTGTCTCACTTTCTGTTCTTTTCCTTTGTCCCCATGGCCTTCCCAGAGTTAATGACCAATGTGGCTCTGTCTTGACAAGTTCTTTTAGCCTCTTCTCTAATTTCCTCTGGATTTAAGATTAACAGACCCTCTTCCATATGAGATCAAGAAGGAGAAAGAGAGGAGGGGGGGAGGGATGGATGAGTGGAGGGAGGGAGAAGGAGATGGAGAAGAAGACAGGAAGGAGAGAGGGAAGGAGAGAAAACCAAAAACATTTTAAAGTGAAGGCAAAACACCTCAAGATTGCTTAAAAAGTCCCGTTATCTAGCAAGGAACAATCTGCTGATGCTGTCATCATGTCTTTAATTCTGGGAAATAGGCAAGGGAAGGATCAGATCTTAGATGATGTCTTGTCTGTAGAGGAGGAGCCTGAATGGGTTTGCTTGTGGGGCAGCAGAACAGGGTTACATAGTGAGTTGGGAGAGCCCCAGCAATGCTGTGATGGAGCAGGGTCCTCTCCACATACTGTCTTCTGTTTGGTAGCCTTCTTTCCCAGACCTATTTCAATCTGGATGCTCTCCAATACAGGAGCTAGGCCCTCAAACTCCCTTTTATCAGACAGAACCTCAGGGTCCCTGGTAAGTATGGATGGTGTAGCTGAGTTTGATATCCTGGAGTCCCCAGACTTCAGCCCTCTCTCAATATTTCCTAGTGAAAATTGCACATGTCCCCTTGATGAGGCTGCATGGAAAAAGCAAAAATAGCACCTCGCTGCTTTTAGCAAAAAATTACATCTAGTCGGTATGGCTAGCACTGGGTGCCGCATGCCGATCTGCAGCTCTGATTAGCCTTTGATTAATAAAAAATGGGGAAGAGAATCAATTATTTATTTAATAAGAGCAGTTTGTCTTAAGCAAAACCTTTAAGGAAGTAGATGACTCAGAGTGGGCTGGGTGGGAACCAGAAGTCTTTGGAGGTGAGAAATTTGGAGGTGAAGGGCTTCATTTGCGGAGACAGGAATCCCCTGAGTCAAGGATAGATAGGCTGTTCCATGTGGGGTTAGGGGTAGGGTGCATCGATGTGTAATAGGAGCCAGGACTCCAGCACAGAGAGTGCCATTCAGTCAAGACATGCCCTTCCCTCGTTCCTTTGCAGGACAGTTGCTCCTGGAAACCAACCAGGGTCCTTTGTAGGAAGCACCCTTCACCCTACCCTGCTCATTGTCTACAGCTGGCTAAACAGCCTGGAGTTGTATGAAGTCAGTGTGTAGGCCTGTACTGTTGCTTTCCTTGCCATGCTAGCCCATGAAATCCCTGCATTGTTTCTTAACACCTTCCTACCATTTCCCAACCAGTCTCCTTGTGTAGAGCACCTCTGCTGATTTCTGTGTTTCATAGTCATATCCATTCATCAAAGCCAAGGCTGAAGGATACCCACCTTTATATGTGTGTCCTGGTGGAAAATGTACCTTTGTGCTTGGTGTTTTGAGGTCTGGGACACATCTGTGACTACTGCCCAAGATTTGTGGAATTATTTACAAAGGGAATTTGGTTATCATTTGGAGAGACTGTACCCCCTGTGCCTGAATTTTTATTGTAAAACAGACTTCTGTTTAAAGATAGCATTTCTTATAGTTCAGGCGACTCTCAAACTCACTATGTAGCTAAAGATGCCGTAAATTTCCACTCTTCCTGTCTCTACCTCTGGGAATGTTGGGGTTTCATTGTGGTGGGGATTGATCCCAGGGCCCCCTGCATGCTAGGCAAACACTCTAATGATTGAGCTACATAGTCAGCCATAGGATAAACATCTAAGGGAAAGATTCTTTAGGGCAAAATGGAAAATGAATACCTTCATGAACTTCATGCTTTACACTAGGGTGTGTGTTCGTCTGAGTAGGTAACTAGAAAGGGCATAGCACTATCTGCTGATGGCTGTGGTTCTCAACCTTCTTAATGCTGGACCCTTTAATACAGCTCCACATATTGTGGTAACCCCTCCCTCAACCATACAATTATTTTGTTGGTATTTCATAACTGTAATTTTGCTAGTTATAAATTGTAATGTAAATATCTGATATGCAGCACATCTGACATGCGATCCCTGTGAAAAGGTTGCTCAACTTCACCTCCTGTGATCCACAGGTTGAGAAATACTCATTTAGTGGCTGCTCTGGCTAGAGGGCCTCAGTGCCAAAGTCTTTGTTCCTATCTTCATTATCTGGATATTACTCATGGAAGTTAAATTTCCCAGAATGACCTGGGTTGTTGCCATTCCTATCTTCTGAGTTTACTGGTGTGGGTGGATACTTCTAGGATGAGAGCTTTCCTGCAAGCTGGCTATGTGAGTCCAGATGCCACGCCCTGCCACTTCCGCCAGGTGCTGTGTGTTTGCTTATGCAGGAACCAAATGTAGGATCATCTCTTTTCCACCACTGGCTTGCCTTGAGTTTTCCTAAATGTCTGTTTTCAGAAGTTATTCCAGGAGCTTGTCCTCAGTTCCCGGGGATGTGAGTTGGTTATCTCAGATAAAGAACCAGATTTGGTGATCCATACAGAGGCTACCCAGCAAGGCATCTGAGAAGTTGGGAAATTGAGGGCCTCTACCATGGAGTCAGCATCTTCATCCCTTAGCTACCTTAAGTCAGGGCCGATCCAGCAGTCAGAGAATAGAGAACTGGAGTAGAGGGCTTGCTTACTTAGAGAACAAATCTCCTGACAATGCACAGACTGGCTTAAAAAACATCACAGCCCTGTGGGACCCCTCCCAAGCTCATAAACCATATGAATTCACACAGCAGAAGGACCTGCCGCTTCTAAAAGGATTCCTTACAAGGCTCTTCTGATGAGCAAACACAGCACGTTTCAGATGGAGTCCATTGTAAGGAAAGAGATGACAAAAAGAAGATAATAACAATTTGCATCCACTATTTTTGGCTCAGCGTTGTGAGGAGCCAGGCACACCTGTATCTCACCCTCTCACCAGCCAGTCCCTCTCCTGGAGAGAGTGTGGAGCTGCAGAGGAATTCAGGGTGGGGATGAGGCATTCATTCCAACTGTTCTGCTTGAACCTAAAGGAAAACCTGTCATTTACAGGAGAGGGTCAAGAGTCAGGAACTGGCTTTTATTGGGTCCTGGCTTATTGGAGTATATGTAAAATTATTCCAGAAATTACAGGTTCTGACCCTGACTGCAGGACCCAACTGGAATCCTCACCTCTCCTGTGCTCCTGAGCAGTTCCAGGATATTGGCAATATTTGCCTTATGGCATCAGTGCGACATTTCCCGTATCCACACAGTTAAATTAGTTAGCTGGATAGAAACCTCAGAGATGATGTATCTAGTTGTCAGTCGTGACTTGGTGCTAATGGCACTACAATTTGGTTACAGTCCTCGCTGTCATTAATCATCGGCCCCAGCCGGCTGTATACCAGGGTGCTGGGATGGGGAGGGCAGGGCCAGCTCCTACAAAAGGTGCCCAGCAGTAGGGCTCTGGTGGCCTTTCTTGCTCTGGGAAGGGCTCAAGCCCACTCATAGTGTTAACTCCACCGCTTGGTCCCTGTCACCATCCCAACACAAGCGATGCACACCTCTGTTTGTTAGCCTCTTGCTACTTATGCTAATAGCATCCTGTAAACTATTTCTGAGTATTAACATCTGCCTCAAGCAGCCGACTTTCACTTACAGAAACTGATTTCAGCTCAGTCAAGCAGATAAACAGAGAAATCAAAGCAGGTGGCTGAACGCGAAGGAGGAATTCTCCATTCCTGCATTCAACCATTGAGCTTCACCAAAGCCGCCGTAATTAATATTCAGATAACTATATTCCAACACATAGAATAAACAGATCATTTAGAGGATGCAAAATACATCTCCAGGGCCAGATGAGAAGAGAGGGTAGGGAGGCAGAGAAACTGAATGTGATTGTGAGTCACTATCCAGTCTGCCCTATGTGGCGGATGGTTACAGCCTTTGAAGACAGTGATTTTAAAGCTGCGTGTTTACAATGCCAAGGCCACAGCCTGGCAGGTGTGGGGCTGTTCAGCACTATATGGCCTCAAGGGGCTAAAGGTGCTTGATCTGTCTACACGGTAGGTAGTCCTGCTCATCCTGAGGATGCTGCAATCTCATTCGGCCTGGGAGCAGTTTTGCCTACCTATACGCAGGTCCTCTTGTGAGCTACACACAAGTCTGAAAACCTCTAAAGGGACAGGTCTAGAATTAGAGTAACCTCCTTGAGTAATGTGTGGCTGGCAGAAGCAGCCTCCCGACATTAATAAGGGAAGAGAGAGGACATGCACATGCCTGTTGGGGTTTCTTGCATCTGTTTGCTGTTTTTCTTGTCAGTCAATTCAGAATTAAAATACGACTGACACCACCACCCAGAATAGATTTGGAAGTCTGTCTTTCCTGTCTGCCTGAAAGCTGCAAGGACAGATTTTTCCCTGTCCCAGCACAACTGGCAAACCTACAAAGTGAGATCCTGGGTTTGGTTTGCAACCAGCTTGTCATATTCATGTACAGTGATGGCTGGGATGTGAGGAGTGGGCTCCTATCGCCCAGTGTGGTGTATAGTACCCTGCGTGCAGATGAGGTCACCCAGAGATAATCTAATACAGGGGTGTTATTTGAGAGCAGAATTATGCATTGGAAGCTCCAGGAAGGCACCAAGCAACCAAGTCCAGAGTGTGTTTGTGGGTGGTAGGGCAACTCCCAGGAGAAAGGCACTTACAGAAGTCATACCATCATGTGGTATCCAGATTGGCCATGCACAGGGGAGAGCAGGATCACCCATGGTAAAAATGTTTCTGCTGACTTTGCCTCTCCTCTCTCTCTCTCTCTCTCTCTCTCTCTCTCTCTCTCTCTCTCGTTGCAAGGGTCCTGCAGCTACACAACAAATGTGATCAAGAACTTTAATTTCCACTTTGGGGAATCATCCAGATCCCCTTCCTGTCCCTACGCCTGTGCATAGGTCCTGTCTGTATCTGTCCCTTGAGGATGGAGTTCAAAGCTGCATACTGGGATTTGTGCCTCTGGAACCACTGCTCTGCTGTTGAAATTTACCCTGATGCTTGGATTTTTTTTTTTTTTTTGTTTCCTTGGAAATAACTCTCTGAATCACAGCTGTCTGTGGCAATGGGGGAGGTGGGAGAATGTTCCCTGGAGGGGTGTTGGGAGGAGCAAAGTGGTGAACAGGCTTCCCCAGGGAAAATGGAGTAGTGTAGAGGCTGGTACGGTGTGGGCGAGGCCCAGTGGGCTCTTGGAATCTCTGAGGACAGACATAAGGACAAATGGGAAGTCTTTCTTCCCTGGATCCTTTCTGTCCTCACCACCCCTTCCAAAGGCAGCTGATGAGCAGCAGCCATTTTCCCTGTTCAGGGATAACTGCGTGTTCCCAGCTACAGGTCTGCCAGGGGCACCTGTGAGGTGTGTGTCTTTTCTCCATGTTTTTGTCTAATGGGAGTACCACAACACCCATGTGAGGGGGTGAGCAGAACCTGTGGTTTGCACTGCACACTGGCAGAGACAGGGTATGGGGGAAGGGTGCTGTTCACAAGATAGTGTTGTGAGTGAATAGTAGAGACAGAAGGAAACACTGGTCCTGACCCCTCCTAGGCAAGTCTTGGCACTGCCTGTTGCTGGTCTTTCTTATCCCTGGCAATGGCAGTCACCTCTGCTCCATAAGGTCACAGGTTTTACAGATACTGTGGCTTTGTACGTATTCTTGCACACAGAGCTTGGGAGGGATGCAGGTGACCCTCACCACCAGCAGCAGCCATGTTCTGCCAAGGAAAGAGAGGAAGGAACTCACTCTGCCAGGGTGCTTGGCAACAGACTTCACAGAATACTGAGGATAGATGGAGCCTGGTGGGACCGTTATTGGTCTTGATGATGTTCCTTACCCTCAACCTTAGCTTTGCTTCCTTGACATCCTTCTGGATCCCATCTCATCTACATTCCACCTCCAGTCTCCTTCTCATTTATCATTACCACATCGTCACTGCTGTTTTAATCTCCAACCCGTCACTACCCAACCTGAAAAAAATGCAGGTCCTCAGAGTTACAAGAGGAAAAACAAAATTCAGACCAAATATTTTTGGAGTCTGGAAAATTTCACCTTGGATTACAGAAGACCTGAGCTTCTTAAGTGGAACTGTACTTTTTTATTCATGAGATGGAGCCCTGATGGAGCTCTATCAAAAGACACACTCATCTGTCACATATCTGAGAGGAGGCATGGTGACTATGGGTTTTGGAGGAATGTTTGCAATTGTTTTGTACACCAAACTTGCAGTGTAGAGATCACAGGAGTGTTATATACTATTCCACTGGGGTAGTAGGGGTTTGCAATGAACATAGAGGTGTCACAAGACCGTCCAGAATCTCTTCCTTCTCTGGGTGCCATTTCCAGGAAGTACAGCTGTTTTATGTCACTCCACACACAAGATTTTCTTGGAAGAGACTTTTCTTTTCCAGAACTGGGGATAGAGTCCAGGGCCTCATACATTCTAGGTAAGAGTGTCAGTGGTTTGCACTGGGCATGTGGAATTTTAGGTGGCCAAGTCCCTGGCCCATCTGCACAAATTCCTGATGCCCTCTGCTGGCCACATCTGGAAACACAGGCAGCCTGTAGAAGGCATTGGGTGGGACCTGAAGTCAACTAGACCTCCTGAGGTGAAAGGGTTTGTCTAGTTGCTGCATTGTAGGTTCCCTCAGAGGACAGCCACTGAGTATTTGCATGAGGATGCATGTCTTTTCAGTTTCTATTATTTTATGCTTGGGATGGTTGTGGTTGTTACTAGCTGTACATTCCTTGGACAAGCAGTCAGACTGCACTAGACTCCATTTTGTTATTTGTAAAATATTGTTAGTTCTAGAACTGAGTGATGTGGTATATACCCGTGATACTTGTACTCTAGGAGATGAGGCAGGGGAATTGCCATATATTTGAGATCATTCTGGATGACAGATTAAGTCTTATGCCACTTTGGGCTACAGAATAAAAACCTGTCTCAGAAAAACAAAACAAAAGACTACAAAGAAGCCAAACAGATTTGTGCATCCTTCAGGTCCATTTCAAATATTATTCCATGTGCGTGATCTCTGCATTCAGGATGCCATGCCCAGCACAGGCTGTGAGACTCTCCAGAATACAAATGCTTCTTTGTATTCTAATGGCTACCTCAGATAAGAGCTCTCCCTTCTTTCCTTCCTTCCTTCCTTTTATTTTTCTTTCTTATTCTTTTTTCATTTAAATTATTATTATTGTGTATGATGTATGCCGGGTGCATGTGTTCCCTGGTTCAAATGTGGAGGTCAGAAGTCTCCTTGCTGAGCTGCTTCTTTCACTCCATTTTTATAGGACTCAAGTTCCCAGGCTTGTGGGTCAAGTGTTTCACCTGCTGGGTTATATCCCTGACCCGGATCTTTGCATTCTAATTGTTGCTTTGGGGTGACTCTCATTTTCAAGGGGTTTGGAATCCTCAAGGGCAAAGTGTATGGGAGCAGTAGTTTAGTGTTTTGTTGAACATGGAAAGCAATTTTGGCATGCAGAGCAGTTACACGTCCGTTCCTTTCTTCCTCTGTGGGCAGGGCCATCTGGATGCCGTGACTGAGCTCCTTCTTGGCACCACCCTACCCTCATGCTTCTGATGATGGTCTCTGCTTTAGGCACTCTACCCAGGGTCACTGGTGTCCCAGGCTCCTGCCTGATGAGCTCCTAACTGAAGCTACCTCCATATCTTATATCTGCCCTCTGTGCTCTCCCCTCACGCCACTCTTTAAGGCTGCCCTGGTGAAACAAACACTTCTGGAGACTATGCTAACAGCTCGCAGTTATTAATAGCTCAGTGTGTGGTGAGAGCTTCACACATATCATCTCATGTAACGTTCCTAATAACCTGGCCGTGGCTCCGCTGTTAGCTTCACTTTATAAAGAAGGAGCCAAGGCACAGAGATGTTAAGCCCGTGCCTCAAGCCACACAGCTAAAAAGTGAGAAGGTGAATATTTGAGGTTGGAGCCTGGGTTCACAAAACTGGAGATAGAAGGCTTGAGAAAGAAAATGATGTCTACTTCTTAAACTTGAGAATGCAGAGCAGCCTAAACACATGCACACATAGACTACCCCCAGAAGGTCCCGACATGCTCATTTCCATGTGCACTCATCAGTATGTGCAGGCACAGCACCCAGCCCCATTCCACATCTTACAACAGTACTGCACCACAAAGACAGTGGTGTACATCACAGGAAGACACTGTTTAGCACATTCCATTTAGCATATTTCTACTATATAGTAGTGCAAAGGCCAAACACAGTCAGTAGAAATTGTCCTTTGAGGTGGCTGGGAAGATGACTCAGTCTGTTATACAAGCAAGAGGAAATGAATTAGGTCCCAGAACCACAACAAAAAGCCTGGAACAAACAAGAGTGTGCCTGTAACACAGAAACGGGGGGGGGGGCCCGCAGAGGGGGGAATCCCAGGGCTTGCAGACCACCAGGATAGTCAGATTGGTGAACTCTAATTTGGTTTAGGAAACAGTGATTGAGAATAACACTCAACATTGATCTCTGGCTCTGTGTGCTGTGTGCCTGTACACATACAATGCATGTACCACACATATGCATACAATAGTGACAATGCTCACAAACTACCCTTTGCATGTTGATCTTTTCTCAGGTGCAGAGCAGTATGTCACATTCCCAGTAAGCCCACAGTCCTGAGCCAATGCCACCACACTCTCCAGAGTCATGTTGCTGAGCTTAGGGGAGGTAGTGTTGAGGGCATCTTCTATGCAGGCTTTCAGCTCCCCAGTGGGTTTATAGAGACTCAGCTTCACAGGAAGTCCAGGACACTCTTAGATACTTTTGACCATTCAACACTGCAAAGACAGCTAATAAAATGGAGGAGGGGACTAGGTTTCTAATTACAAACAAGTAAATTTGATTTAAACAAACATAAACAACTACATTTACTGACTTTGGGACTGGTCAGGTTTTGGAGGCTATCTCAAAACTGGATGGAGCACATGTGATCATGTGGGAATCACAGGCTGGAATGTTTACAAGCAATAAATGATTGTTATACATGTCAACATGAGTCACCCTCTCCACACCATCTTTTGTTCATCCTACCAAGCACCTGGCTTTCTGAAGATCACCCTTTTGACACTGGATTCTCATCTGGGTATCCCTGATAGTGATCAGATGGATGCTTTGTATTCTGTGTCTGGGAAGAGCAGTTTGGGGTAGAGTCCATGGTAAGGACTTTCATTTACTTGCACCCAGGGGGATCTGGATGGGATGCTAGTGTTACTGAAAGCCTAGGTTATACACTGACTCTGGCAGAAGCATTTTTGACATCTATGTAACTCATCAGCTTCTTTCTGCCTACTTTTTTTTTTTGATAAAAATAGAAAGAGCCAGCAGTTCTTCTTAGACATTTAGTAGTTGTTCTGGGGTCAAACAGAAGTACCCAAGGGAAACATTATGGTAAGAACAGGCTCCAGGAGGCCATTAAAGGTGGGGCAAGAGCATATGGGTGACAATGACATGGGTCTCTGAGCAGCAAAGGTGGAAGACTCTAGCCTAAGCAGCATGGAGGAGAGGCAGAAGCTGAGCGACCTACATCTCCTCTGAGAATCGGTTGACTCACCTCTGGACAGTAGCTCTACCTCCTCAGTGGAACTTGGTCCTGGAATCATGGGAAGCTGGTACCCAAAGAGAGGGCAGCAGCAGAGGCCCAGCACAAGTTGGTGTGAATGAAGCTACAGCATGAAAAGATTTAGGGGAACACTGGAAGGAATCCATGGAGTGTGTGGACTGTGGACTTTGCTAATGACTGAGCATCAGAATGTGAGTATAAGTTCATCTGCATGCAGGTCTTTGCCAGGAGGTGAGGCAATCAGGCCTCAGCATTCATGTGTGTGACTTCATAGTACACACTGCACAGCCTCTGACCTAACAGGCATTCAGTTTGCATGAGGTAAGAGCATTTACGGCTAGGAAGTTTGTTCAGTTTTAAATGACTTTAGAACCATGGTACTTTGGATGTCTGTACCTAAGCTCAGGGTCATGAATTCAGTGCCTTTACCAGCCTCTACCTATGTTTGCTATAGGCTTCCCCATCTCAGAACTACTAAAGCAGAATTTTGATCACCCTCTCCCAATGTGTTTCTTCTTTAGACAGCATTGGCCACTGAGCAGGTCAGATTGTCCCTGCCTCTTGCATTTCACCAGGACCCCCACTCCCACACCACATCCTGAAGCAGGTTTGCCTTGAACACTCTTTGTTCATGCTATTCTCAATTCCAACTTGCTACCTGGCTGCTCAGGGCTGTGTTTGTTGTCTTCTGGGTATCTGGCTCCATGCAGCAGCTGGGGAGATATTTGGGGGTTGTTTAGAACATGGTTTTTATTGGTAGACTACAGTTTATAGCTAAAGCTCCCTCAATCCACCAGGCCTATCAGTCACAGGCTGTCTTTGTCTCCTACCTCGGACTCTCCGCTACCCCCCCAGCCTGGGCACCCTGGTCCTTCTCTGTCCCTGAAACACAAGAAGCTGTTACTGCTTCCGGGCCTTTGCGTCTTCTGTTTACCTGCATGTAGTGCTTTTTTATCTTCTTAGGTTGGCCTGGATCTTGACTTCATATCAGTTTCTCAGGAGGCCTCCCTCTGTTCTCTCAGAATATAGCAGCCTCAGCCATGCTGAAGCTCATCTGCAGGTTTTAATTCTCAGCTCAGTGCTTATGAACAGGTGTTTTATTTTTATTCTTAATTTATTTTTCTGACTGTCTTTGTGAAAGCCAGGGATCCATCTTCCTTGGTCATTCTTCTCCAGTAGTTAGAGCCTTGCCTGGCATGAACTGGATGATGACCAATAACTGTGAATGAGTGAATGAATGAATGAATGGTCTAATCCGGCTGGTGCTCTTCTGAGAAGGCTTTTTGCCTAGGGTAGAAGTGTGAGCTTCTGAATGTGATTCCTGGACTGGCTCCTGTGTACGAACTGCAAGACTAATTAAACTCATTCATATTTGTGGAAATGCAAATATAATTTTATTTACCAATGACTGTAATAAAGGTAAATGCTCCTTGCTTAAACAAACAATTCACTTTGGGAATAGAGCTGTAAACAGAAGCAATAAATAAACACTCATTATTGAGTGTTCACTGTGCCTCCTCTGAACTTCAGGAGTCTGCCTCTCTGCTCGTCCATCACAGTGTCACAAGCATGAGGATGGATCCCAGCTTGGAAGACTCCTCCCTCCATCCACAGAGAAAGGATCTTAACCACACCAGGCACCAGCATTCTTTACTGAGCCCAGACTCTCTGAAGCATAGCTTTGTGTCTTGGCTGTACCCTGAGAAGTAGATCAAACTCTTCATGACTCTCTTTCCCTGCCTATAAAACAGAAATGGAAACTTTCCCTCGGAAAACAGGAAGTATTACATGAGATGGTGTTTTGGAATGCTGTGTTGTCCCGGCAATGTCAACTGATAAATACATGCTAACAGTTCTTCACTTATTATTATTGCTATGTTTATTACTATTACCTGAGACTGTTCTAGATGTTTCTACATATTCTCATTTAATTGCCATCATAACTCACAGAGTCGGTGTTATTCCTGACTTACAGGTTAGGAGGAGCTCAGCACTCATAGAATAACAACCATTGTTCACAGACTTCCTATAGTTCTCAAACGTGAAACCCTTTGGATGTGGATCCAGCTGCCCCCAGAGTGCTGGATCCTGGTTCTCCCAAGGACTGAGTATCAGGCTTATTTCCTTTATAACCAAGCACAGACCAAACTCCACTGTCCTTGTATGGACTCAGCCTTTCTACCTGTTTCTAGTCTGACTGTGGTCCCAAGCTAGCTCATGGTCAAGTCCATCTGCATCTTTCAGGGTTCTGAATAGCTGCCTCCTGGACTCTGAGCCAGCAGGAACCTTACTTGGCAGTGTTAGAGAGTGAAGGATCCTCTGGGATCCCACATTCTATTCCCAGGTGAAATTGTTAAGACAGGGAGAAGGTTATGATAGACTCAATGTGTTCCCAGATTCCCCAGCCCAGGCATCTGACTCACTTCCCTACCTTCTTCATTTTTGTTATTCACAAAGAGGACTTGTGAGAGTCAGCAGGGTATCCCAATGCAGTGGGGCAGGCCGTGTTAACACAGCTTGTGGGTGGTAGTGGTGGTGGTGGTTTCTTTTCTGAGTGCTCACTCACCTGCCTTCCAGACAGGTGTTGATGCTATTCTATCTACTTCTCCATCAGTGTGTATCCCAGGCTGAGGATGCTGCAGGTAAGCAAGATGCCATCCCAATCAGGAGGAGGCCTTTGTCCTGGATAGACTAGGGATGTCAGCAAACATAGTGGTTATCTTTTGGGGAATCATCAACACTGGTCTCATTTTCCTCCAACAGCCACTCTATCATATTTATTCTTTCTGTGTCATGCACTGTTCACAACACAGGATAACATACAAATCAACTTAATGCTAAAAAAAGACTGGATTTTGCTGGGTGGAGAGTGATAGTTCCTCTTATTTCTCCAGATCATCGAAGGAGCTGCCACGTGAGACATGTCCAGCCAGGGTCCAGGGGAGCTCGGTTGGGTTTATGGTCCCACAGTGTTGGCTTTCTTTGGAAAGCTCCCAAGCTCAGGAGAGGCAGACTGAATTTGCATGCAGCATGGAGCCTGCATGGGCTGGGATGTAGAGGGGGTCAGAGGCTTTGGGCTGAGTGATTCAGACGCTAGAGACTCAAAGAGGTTGTAGATGCTGCAGTAAGTAGTGAGAGGCTCTTGGGAGGAGACTCTGTACTGTGTATCAAGCAGCTAATTTTGATTTGAGAGGAAAGTAAAGAAAAAATAAAGACCAGGCTGGGGGAACAATTACTGTCCCAGGAAGGGCTATGTGAGGGAGAAGGCAGGCAATGAGGCCAGTGTGCCCGTCTGTGAAATCTCTTGACTGCTCTTTCTTTCCATTTCTCTGTCACTGCAGTGACTGTAGGCTCACTATGTCCCAGGCACTGTGCCAGATGTTCTACCTAGATTACAGCACTTCCTGCTCATAATACAATTCTTAAGGCAGCATGGAGTTCCCACTGGCTTGACAGAAAAACTGAGGCTGGTTCAAGCAGTCACACAGTTGTGCCTGCAGCAGCAACTGTAAAGGTTGCCTGACTTATTGCCCTGTGCTACTGCTGAACCCTTTACTTTGAGTTTTCTGGGCCTAGGAAGCCTTGGGAAGCCCTACTAGATGTGGAGCAGGAGAGGGACTCTACAGAACTGAGACACCCAGCTTCATCCCTGCAAACCAAGAAATTGAACTGTATGATTTGTTTCAGGGTACAGTTGTGCATATGAAAGCACACACGTGTATTTGTAAGACCCTATCCTACGGGGAGCAGACAATGGCCTGAGAAATGAGTTCTGGTGTGCAGGTAGATGGAGATGTGGCAGGTTGTATCCCTGGGGAAGAAGGTGAAATTGGATGGTGTTGGGGGTGTTATACTTCAAGGCAAGTCAAAGCCACAGCATTCTGACATCTTAGCCTAGGAGATGAGCCACAGCTCCATGGATCAAGTGACAGGATCGCCCTTGGGGTTGTTATCCAACTGTAGATCTTTTTCCCCCATCTGAAGGAAATTAAGGTCGGGAGTGGAGGTCAAGGCCTTCATTTCTACCAGACTCCCAGGAAATTGTGCTGCAGGCTCCTAGGGATGTTGGGGAGGGTGGGTCTTCCAGCTATAGGAATCAAGCAGACTCCACTTATCTGTGGAGCTTTCTGGAAAGCTGAGATGTGAGGAGAGGGGCATACCCCGGGAGATAGAATGAGTGCATCCTGTAGCCTCCAATCTGCATTTGAGATTCCAAGACCTATGGACAAACGGGATGCTGAGGAGCAATGAGTTCATGCTTGCCACAAAGGTGCTATGCAGCTAGGTCTGTATTGATTCCCAGTGGTTGAAGTCAGTCTCCAGGGATTTAGGAGAGAGGGAAAGGCATATGACACCTGTAGCTTGACTTGGGCACTGTGTCTGTGTAAGAGATGCCATGTGAACACAGCAGAGATGCATTTGCTGTGAGGGTATTCCCTGGGCTTTACCTTGGCCCTCCTGGGCATTTTTCCTTTCAGAATATGCTGTTTCCAAGCAGGCACAGCTTCTGGCATTCCTAATCTGGTCTGAGCACCATCTGTTCCAACCCAGATAGAGGGATGGGGTGGGGGCCTCTTGCCTCATTGTAGCTGCTCTTCTGTCTCTCAGTCTCACTGTCTCTGTCTCTCAAATACACACACACACACACACACACACACACACACACACTCACTCATGCATGCATGCACGAATACCAGGAGAGTATCCAGGATAGCATCAATGTCTCTGTCTGGAGGACAGTCTCTGTTTTCTGTTTCCACTGCCCTTCTTTACCATAGTCCTTGCCATGCTCTGTCCAGAGACACCCAGACTCTCACACATTTGCAGAGCTGCACGAGTGCCCACCCAGAGATTTGGACTCATCTTTTCTGTTTTTTCCATGCACTTGGTAGAAACTGTAGTCATAGACGTACACACAATCTGTCACTAAAAATTGGCTCAGCAGGGCCGTCACAGCCCACACACGCCTGCATAAACTCAGCACGTATGAGCACACATGTCCACAGATCTCTTTGCCTGGGTCTCACAGGCTGAGACTAGTATGTACATATATGGAGGAGGCATGCACCGTGGTGCACACATACACTGCACACTCCATAAAGGGATTTGTGAGTGAGCACACACACACACACACACACACACTTCTTACTCCAGCTATAGCGAAGAGTTTTTAGATTTTGGAACCTTGCCCAAGATGCTAAGGCTGGGTACTGGGGTGGTCTTGGCATGAGATGTGCATAGTCCTAGATCTGGGAGAGAGAAGATGAAGCTTCCCCAGGAGAGAGGAGCTTTGGCATCTTGGAGGAACAGAGAGAGTTCAATATCTTTTTCTCTTCTCAGAGTCAGCACAGGAAACTCATCTCTTCTCCACATTGGCCTAGTGTACATGTTGTGCACTCTACACACAAGACCAGAGTTGGTGCAAAGCTTGACATTATAACATGAATCCACAGAGAATGCCTTGGAAGACATGTCAGAGTGTGCTAATGTCCAGAGGTGCCTGCCACCACACTTCAGTCTTCCAGCCACTTGCAGAGTATGTCTGCACAGAAGAATGGCTTATGTTCACTGTTCCCAGCAACAACCCATTGCATATCAAGTCCTACAAAGGGCTCAAGGATGTGCCATTCAAGTGGGCTGTGCATTGCTTGGGAAGTCAACCATAGAGAGCCAGGTGAACTCACTCCAATATCCTCAGACATTTATCTTAAAAGAAACTAAAACAGTTGTGTTTCCAGATAAGTGCTGTCACCATTGTGTACTCCAGTGAATATTCTCTTCCTAAAACTCATTGGCGTCACTGTATCTACCAAGTATGTTTCTACAAAACAACAGAAAATGCAGACTGAGAGCACCCTTAGACTGGGTGAGCAAAGGGCCATCTCTGGTCTACGATGGTTTCCTGGAACATCTCTGTCTGGGGATCCTCTCCTCAGTTGCCATCACTACACAGAGCTGGAAGCTGCTGCTGAGAGTCAGCCCAAAGGGCTGGGTGGCCCTTGGAGAGTCTGCCCTCAGTATCTCCAGGACCTTCCTTTGGTGTCAAGAAGAGCAGAAATATGCCCTCCATCCAAAGATTGACTCAGTCAGAAGGATGCAGAGGGAGTTCTCTTAGCAAAGGCTTTCTGGGCATTTGTTGATTCCTAGTGAGGTCTCAGGCTTGGGGGTGCTGCTGGGCTGCATGGCGAGAGGACGCTTGGCCTCTAGACTGGGCTAGAAGGAAACTCAGGGCCTCCTGTGCCTGCTTTGACTCTGTACTATGCCATTTTTATTACTTCTCCAAAGCAGCTGGAAGATATGATAGATAAAAATTTGTTTTATCTAACAAGTTATGTCATTCAATTATGTGTGTATATGTTTTTGATTAATTAAACTTTGTCATTAAAGACAGTTTTGTGTGCTTGTGTATCCAAGTCTCTATATTTCTACATGTGTTTCTTCATGAATCAGTGTGTCTGTATAAGTGTTTGTCACCAAGAACATGTGTTTTAGTCTTTGGATAGTTGAATGTTCCTATACAGGTGGTGCGTGTGCGTGTGTGTGTTTATTTGTGAATTAATGATTGTGTGCCATTGTGTGAAGTTTATGTACAGGTGACTGTCTGCATGTGCTATCTCTATGCACTTGGAAAGGTGCGTGAGTCTCTGAGTTCCGAGTGTTCGTGTCTTCAGATCCTCCACATGAGAGGGCAGGGACAGACATGAGAAAGCATTAGCCGGTACATTGCAGGGTTCTCATTCTCTCATCTGCAGATGTGGGTGATGGTGACGACCTCTGACTTCTGAGAACACAGAAGCTGTGTGAAGCTAGGCCAAGCCACTGTTGTCAGAGATCCCATTTTCTTCACACTCAAGGGGCACAGTGACATTTCTGCCACATTTGACATGTGGATTTGAAGAGAGAATACGGGCAAGAGGCTGTGTGTGCCACATAGTAGGTTCATTATCAATCTATTTCCTGTCTAGCTGTGACTCTCAGTGTTCTCCCTGTTTTTTTATACTCTGAGGACAGTCAGAGTCATTTGGTGTTCTGGTGGGGATCCCGGCCGGCCTGTAATTTGGTTGGATGAGTCTAAATATTTAACTGTTCACACTATGTGTGCCCATCTACAATGTCCCTAAAAGGTGAGCTGAGCAGGTTCACTGTAGTGATGTAAGGGAGGAGAAACTGAGTTGTGGAGTGAGTGGAAAGGGGGCTGGTCTTTGACAAAGTCAATCTCAGGGAATAGATGTGTGAATGGAGTGTTTTTGGTGTAGCGGTTCTTCTTGCAGCAGGAAACATCCAGGGTACCAGGCTCCTATGCTCCCAGAGGCTCCCTGAGGCCAAAGACACCCATAGCTGTACAGCCTGACTAGAAGGATGATGTTTACAATTCCCCAAACACAACTGACTGTAAATAGGCAGACCTCTATGGAATCAGAAAGGCAACTCTTATGAATGTTGCCACTGTCAGAGATGGCTCTGTCCACCTGCACAAAGCAATTCTCCTTCATCCAGACAGTCGCCTGGAGTTGTGGATATCAAGATAGACTCATTAGCCTCATCACTTAGCTTATTTACAGGATCTGACCTCATATGACATTTGCTACTTTTCCCAAACACAAACCACAGCAAAGCAGTGTGGAGTGTCCCTGATGGAAGGCAAGGAGATCACAACTGTGTCATGGAAGGATCCTTTTCTATCAAAGCACCTTGGAAAAGGGCACACTTGTTTTCATATTTAACACAGAGCAGCTTTGTTAGGGACAGCATAATCCGTATATGGTGGGTGCTGTATAGCTGGGGCAGCCACACAGGCTAAGCCCCAGGAATCTGCCCGCTGGGTTCAGCAGCCTGCCTCTGCTCCTGGTTTACCCAGCCTCCCAGTTCTGTCTCATCAAGCTGGTCTGTTCTTTCTGGCAACATTTGACCAGGTTGTAATTTTCCTTCACCATTTATTTTTTTATTTTTCTTTACAAAACAGGTAGATTTGATACAATAGGTACAACAGAGATAAAATGAAGTAAGATGCAGGAAGGCTCTTTGTGTGGTAAATGCTATATAAACAGAAGGTATATGATAATATGACAAAATACATAAGGACATCTCTGACACATTGTAAGATGTGTGACTTTAAATGACAAAAGACTTTTGTGTATAGGCTGTATGTGTATCATAAACACAAAACTTAATGTGGCATCTGATGTAGTTTATGGTATGTTCTGCAACTCATAGGATTGTCTAATGTTTTATGACATATCCTATTCCTCAATTCACTGAAAAGTATAACTAAAATCACTCTACAATAGGCATTTGGCATTCTAAGCACAAGCCCTGGTGAGATTTTATTGCTGACCAGCAATGTGGCCCATTGGTCAGAAGAGAGGTCCAGGGAAAAACAGAATAACCTGGCATAATCTGGCCAAGAAGTGCAGCAGGCAGAGAACCATCCCGGGAGGAGGTAGAGGAGCTGGGCTTGTCAGTGATTGCTCCTTCTATTTATGAAGCCAGATGAGGAGCTATAGGGTTTGCGGAGGGCCCTGTGTCTGTTGATTAGCTGGCGATTATATTGATGATGTAATAAAAATTCACTTTGTCTATTAAGTTTCACCAGGACAATCAGAGAAAGATTAGATAAAAATCAGAGGAAATGAATAACAGAACGGAGAGGGAGGCATCACGAGTCTTATCCACAATGGTCCTTCTTTCTCCTCATTTGTTGTCCTGAAGGGGAGGGCGTGAACAAAGAAACCCCCTCCTAGCACCCAGAGAATATCAAGCTGATCGAGAAACTTCTCCAGCAAAGCTTTTCTCTGGAGGTATTTGGTGTTGTAAGTATGACACTGGTTTCAATTTGCCACCAGCATTTAATACTTTAAACCTTTGGCAAGGCTGCCGGCCGGGACCAGAATGATGGGTCTGGATCTCTCTGTTGTTATAGCAAGGCAGGCATGACTCCATGGGTACCCCACAGCTCTGAGCCAGGTAGCCCCATGCTATTTAGGGCTTACCTTTCTACCTGGTAGTGTCTCGATTCTCCTTGGTGTGGTCTGTGTTGATGTAGATACTTCTCTTATGGCTTGTTAGAAGGTACATGCCAGGATGATGGTCACACATTAATGTCCGTTAGCTGCTAGGGGCATTTCTGCCCAGACTGATCTGTCAGATCAACAAGGGACTAGACTTGGAAAGGACAGGAAAAGAAGGTCACTTTGGGTTGGTTCCTTTTGCTTGAGGGGCCTAAATTCTGATTTGGGAGCCTGGGACTTGGGTTTAGAAAATGTGTGTGGCCCATGTGAAGGAAGCAGAGTAACCAGGAACTAACTGAGAAGGTGCTGGGTGAACATGGTAGCATCTGTATCTCTGCCAGGAACTGAAAGCCCCCAGTACACCTGAGATCTTAAAGATAGGACTAACCCAGGAGTTATAAGAGAAGCCTAGCTCTGGTCTCTGCTGAAAACTCCAGGGAATCAAACACAAGGATGAAGATCTGCAAGAGGGGCCTTTCTCTCCTCTAAAAAGCTGAGTTTAAAGGTTCTCATTTCATCTCTCCCTGTTCTGAGCTTTTTCTCTTTGGATAAGATAGGAGAGGCCCCTCACTGCTGCCTAGGGGCCCCTGACACTCTGAGCAGATGTACTGCTCACATTGAGAGCAGCTCATCCTGGCACCTGTAAAGATTCTTCTAACTACAAGACTAGTGTCACCCCAGGAAACTGTCCCCTGGCTTCATTCTCACTGCCTGGCTGCTGTCCAGCTACTCTTGCATCAGGGAATGCACAGAGAGAATGGGTGGATGGTGCAGAAATATTCTAGCCCCAGAACCCCTCTGTGTGTGGCTAGAAAATGTCATCCTTTGTTGGCAATCTAGATGCCTGAGTTGGTTATGGGAAGCCTAGGCATGGTTTAAATATTCTGCTAGAAATTTCTTAACCCAAGCGGGTTGCAGCTGGGACAACTGAAGGACGCTGCAGCCCCAGAGTAGGTGAAGAGTGAGGACAATCCTGGCGGAATCTGTGTATGTCACTGACTTCTCTGAAGCACCTGTACCCCACCCACCTGTCCTTGACCCACTCTTCCTGAGCCAGGCTGATAGAGTCCAGATTTATTCAAAGCAAGAAATTCTTTTGTCCGTCAGCCTGAGAGTGAGAGTTCATTGCAGGGGGACAAAACCAAAACAGATTGGAGCAAGAGAGGACGCTCTGACCTGAACTCTCTGCTGTTTCTTGCTCTGCCTTCCTGCCATTTGCTGCTTGGGGCTGTGCTGCTTCTCTAGACGGGGATCTGATACCACCCCAGAGACCCCTACCTGAGACCTCATATGGAGGGGTTTCATAGCCAAGGCATTTTCTTTGGAAGGCTTTGTTTGTGGGGTAACCATTATTATACTCAGTTTTTGTGATGGTGGGTGTGAGTCCCCACTTTCTGAGGTCAGGCTGTGACATTCAGAGAAACTGTTTTGATGTGAACCTGTGCCTCCTCAGCCCCAGAACGAACTGTATCATCTCATCAGACCCAGGGGCTTCCAGTGGTAGGCGAGGTCATACCTTCCCACAGCGCCCACCCTGCCTTGGTTTGTCAGAAGCTGTCTGTGTTTGTTGTGGAGGTGAGTGTGTGTGGGGGGGTCAGGACACCTGGGGGACATTATAGTTGCATGTGTGACACTCCCGCTGACCACTCTCCTCCTGGTTGTCTGGCCTCTGCTGTGACCAGTCCTCCTAAATCACTGGCTCTGCGACACAAGGTCAGAACAATAAAAGTTAATGTTTGTCAGAGAAACTTGAGAAACTAAGAGAGAAACAAGCCAAGTGTGGGGGAGTAAGCGTGAAGGTGGGATGCCGCTCTCATAGGACAGGCAGTCTGGCCCCCTTCCTGAGGGTATAACCTGTATGCTTGGTATAGCTCCTCACTTGATTCACGGAGGGTCCTTGGCATGGCATAGGGATGGCCAGTCCTTTGGAAGAACAGTCTCTGCCCAGGTTACACTATTACCCATCTATCCAGTAATTACCTCTCAGCGTAAGCACACACCTTTCCCTAATGGGGATGAAACCCGTTCACCTGCAGCTCAGTTGCCCTGCTCTTGCTTCACCCCTCCTCCATTCTTTACTCCAGGAGATTTCTGAGCTTGCCCAGCAGAATTTTGGTGGAATCAACTCTAAAATAAATTAAATGGTTAGCTACTGCAGCAGCAAAGGCAACAGTACTGAGAGAGTCTTATTTTTTCAATAAAAGGATTATTAGTTTTTTTTTTTTTGTTTTGTTTTGTTTTTTTAGATCAGAAGAGAAACTAAAGCCTTGACCACAAGCCAGAGGCAGATCTCTCGTTCAGTGCCTCTGCAGATCCAGTGAGCCAGACTTCCGGTGCTGCTTGGAATCTGGTGGCTGGTGGGTATGTAAATCAGTCCCTAACCCATCCTTCCTGGATTCAGACTAAAACACAAGATGTGCTGGGCTGATGTGAGCCTCCACTGGGACTGTTTGGACACTTCTTTGCAGAAGTCCAGGATAATGGTGGTAGTTTAGAGTCAAATCATGTCAGGCCCTAAGTACAGACAAAATTTTGGTTCTTCCTCCAATGAAAGGCACCTCCTCATCAAATAGGATTAAGAATCAATAGCGTAACCAAACCAGGCTATCATTGTTCAGCTTTGAAATGAAATGAAGCTCAAATAGGTTGGTAAATAATATACTTTCTGAACTTGCTGGTTATTTCGTGTGTCCTTGTTTAGTTGGTTCTCAGACCTAGATCTGACATGCCAAGAAAGAAAAGTGCTCCTGGATCCTCATCCAGTCCCAAAGGGAGAGGACAGCCCCTCACCCCCATGGTGTGGGGCTGCATTGGGAGTGGGGTCATTAGTAGTTCCTGGGTGTTTGCACCACAGAAGGTCCTTCTATTGTGAGGGGCCATCAGAGGTGTGTGAATTCTTTTTCTCACCGTCAGAGGGCAGGCGATAGCCAGAGGATATGAGACCTCCTCCACAGTTTGGGCTTTCCTCCCGTCTCTGCAAAGGGTCTAAAGCAGAGGTCAGCCTTTGAGGCGTGCTGCATTCTCTCTGAAGCTGCTCACACCCTTGACTTGTGGCCCAGGAGGGACAGGGGCATGTGTGGAGAAGACTAAACTCTGGCACCAGGACCCATCTTTCCCTCTCACCTTTTGAGACTGCTTTGGGAGCCAGATTCAAGCTCTAAGACCTGAGTGAGACTTAGCTGGAAGGCTGTCGATGAACACTATGGAGGGGACTGCATGGTTAATATGAGTACTGAGTCCTGCTGCTGAGTGAAATGTAGAACAATATGCCACTTGGTGGCTCCCCATGTGTGGGGAGCAAATATGCTTGTGGTCTGCTGGGACCCGAGTAGAGTATCTTCCTCAAGAGACACCTCCCTCCCCACCCAGCCAGAGACACTGACAGCTATAGTTTGCCCTTCTTTCTACTTTGACAGGACCTCTCTTAATGACCTTTATTTTGCTACATGCCTGAATGTGATGGCCGGCTCCCGCCAAGTTCCTTTAAGAACAGAAAAAAAGAAAGAGAAAAAGAAATGAGCAGATAGACCTTTGGGTTTTGGCTGGCAGAGCAACAGTGGGGTTTCTCTCCTTCCAGTGAACACTTCCAGGGCACTGAAGGACCACACGGGTGAACCAAAGCTTCTTTGGGCAGAGGAGTAAGAAGTTTGGGCAAACTCCAAAGGAATACTAAGGTCAAAGAAGTGACTTTTTTTTTTTCTCTCTTACTGCAAGGTGAGCCTCAGAGGGAGCTAGCATTCCAGATTTCAGCATTCTCATTTCACCATGATCAATGCATACAGAAAACACCCGAGCCTCCGGTCCCATGAACACACCCAGGAGGCTAATCCAATGCACTTCTCCAGGACCTCTGTAAGCTGAGATGTGCACCTTGGCATCTCCAGGGCCCAGTTTTCTAGTCTGTCAATTGGGGACATTGCTTCAACTCTCCCCTTTTCCTTGGAGATAGACCTTTTCACACATATGCAGGAGGAATTAGTGTGCTCCTCCTGCTTCATCCAGTGAGACCAAAGCAAGCCAAGTATTGACTTGATATAAAAATATAGATATGTCGGATGGATGAAGGTTAGGTGATCTAATTTCTTTCTTTTCCTGTCCAGAGAACACTTCTCCTCCATCTCACCCTGACACAAAGCAGCGGGCAGACGGGAGAGCATTCTTATCAGTTAGACAGGGATGCCTCTAACCACTCTGGGCTCATCCCAGGAGTTTATGAAGCCTCTGGGAACAAGGTCTTCTCTCCCACCACAAAGCACTCCCAGCATCGTCACCTCCTTAGATATTCTTAGAATCAGTCAATATGATTAATTTTACATGGGAGTAATTTCCTGCTATTGTGGAGTCCTTTTGGCCTCCCCCATCATCAGCAGCATGATACTGTTTCTGGTTATATTGGTCAACCAAGATATTGATATTATTAATAATGGATATCTATATGCTAACCTTTGTCCACACAACTGAATCACTCTGGGTTGGCTGTCACATTTCTTTAAAAGGTATTGATAAGCCTGTTACAGGAAGGGCATATACACTTTTCAGTGTGTGCATTCTATTTCAAGCACCTGTGAGAATCCACCTACATTGAATAAGATGGAGAAGTTAGGATGGATGTTATTTGCAAGAAGACACCTGTGTACATATGCTTGAGATTCGTGTGTGTGTGTGTGTGTGTGTGTGTGTTGAACACTGACTCTTTTAGAGCTGATCAAATAGTCAATTAGAGCATTATATGGAGGTAGCAGAATCAGACAGTCCCTACAAATACACTGTGATGTCGTGTTTGATCTTTGGATGTCTCTTGTCTCCTAGGACTTTTAAGAGAAGGTTTGATTTTATAAGGATATTATTAGGATGATGCCTCGTTCTCTTAGTTTACCTTCTAGGTAAAAGATGGCATTCACTGTGATCTGCATGGCCACTGAAAGTTACATCAAAGGCCATTCTGTAGGCTAGATTTGAGCAGCATGCTTCCTCCCTGACTTGGTTTCTTATACTTTTGCTTGTGAGCCTAGCCTTTAGCAGCTGATTCATTTCTCCAGCCCCTGACTTGGTTTCTTTATCTGTAAACAGGCAATAATAATTCATCTGGATCTACTTTCATAAGACCAGAAGCAAGGAGGCTGACTCAGCTCAGCCTCTCATTCCTCTGCACCAGTTCCCCAGTCACAGGAATGTTTGGCTAGCCAGCAGACCTTGCCAATTCTGTGCTGTGGTCCAGCCTTCTGGAAGAGAATGAGTGCTGGAGTTCTGTGTTGAAGGCAACCTCTGTGTGTGTGTGTGTGTGTGTGTGTGTGTGTGTGTGTGTGTCCATGCCCAGACCTCTCACTACTGTGTGTTTCTGGATCTACTTCCAGGCCTACCTGCATGCATAGGGAGGTGTCAGAGACAATGTCTTTACCAGCTGTCTCTACAGTGGTCTTATCCCAAAATGCTCCCTTGTAGGGGTGCCCCTTCATGTGTCCCTGTTCAAAGAAGCTGGTTAGTTGGAGAAATCCTCCGGATCTTCAGATATAGCATATGAATAAAGCAGACATGGATTAATTAGGTGTGACTGCATCATTAAATTAGAATAATGAACAAACAGCCACGTATGGCATTCAAATCTGCCTAGAATGACTCCAAGGGCTGATTTTAACCAAGTCACCTGTCAGTTTGCAGGTCTTTGGGACATTGGAGAGTAAGATTTCTGTTATATCCCGAGCAATGGTTTCTCCAGGCACCATCTACCCTATGTTAGGACTGTCTTCCACTGGGCACTCAGCTTCCACAACTGGATCCAAACAACATGGTTCAATACATGTCACCTATGCATGCCTTAGCTGTGCATGTTTCTCAGTGTGAAATATGGCAGAGGCACAGGTGCTCAAGAGATGGGATGGAGAAGTTAAGAGGTGTGGGCAGAGGATGGGAAAGGTATTGATCCTGTAAGATTTATATGCTGGTGTACCATAGCTTGTACATGTGCTTACACACATACACACACACATACCCTGCTCCAATAGCTCTGTTTTTCTACCAGTATACTCTCCACATAGATTCATAGGTGAAATGAATCGTAGTTGTGTAATTTTAGAAACAGCTGTGGAAAGACAGCCCCAAGCCCTCAGTCAACATCACCAATCACACTTCCTATCTTAGGATAGACAACTGTGCAGAAAATTTTTTTTATATATGTAAAAAAGAGGAGGAAATTAACAGCCAGCCAGAGAGAGAGAGAAAGAGAGAGAGAGAGAGAGAGAGAGAGAGAGAGAGAGAGAGAGAGAGAGGCTTGCTGGCCTCACTAGTAGGTGTAGGGCAGCCTAATGCATGGGGGTGTGGTGGTTAAGTGTGCAGAAACCTTTGATCTGTGGCCTTTCTTAAACAAAGGTGATAATTAATTAAAGCAGAGTGTACTGCAAAAAGTAACATCGCAGCTGGTTTGTGCAGGGCTGTCCAGAGCTGACCTTCCAAAGTCACTCTCAATTAAACCCTGTTGTAAACTAGCTCATTATCAATTTTTTCTCCTGAGTTTGATCACTATTTTCGGTATTTATAGAACTAGGACTACATCTTTCTTCACTAAGGCACCTATTTATTTATTCTTGCAGACGCCACCCAGGATCTGCTCTTGAGCTGAGCTGCTGGGATTCACTGTTTCAGAGCCTCAGTCAGCTTGCGCTGGAGAGGAGATACAACATGGGTAAGGGAAGGCGAATTCAGATCCTGCGGGAGTAGAGAAACTCTGAATGCACAATCCTGAAAACATCTACTCTTAAAGAACTCAGAAATGACAGCGATTTCCAAGATGATAGATTTGCTGAAAAAGCCTCCTCCATTTTTCCCACTCGGCAAGTTCTCAGGGGCCCCTGGATTGGTACAGGGCCATAGCCCCAACCCTGCTACAGTCACCTCATGGACACTAGGTGGGAATCCCATAGGCAACAGCCCTGCTTTCTGGGTTTGTCAATAGAAGGAGATGAGAACTTTGCCTGCCTCTATGATTGTCTTTGTATCCTGATCTCTTTAATTCCACCCTTATGTGGCCAACAGAAGCATTTGTCTCCTTCTTCAGGTCCCATTTGGGATGGGATGGGTAGGCTTCCTTAGTTGCAAGGATGAGGAAAAGAAGGAGAGGAAGGGCAAATGGACAAATAGAGGCCACAGCTGAGCCAGGAGGAAAGGGTGATTACTGGTCCAGCCTCAGCAGTGTCTGCATAGAACAGAATGCTTTCTGCCATTCTTGGAGAGGCCATGCATTTAAAAGACTTGAGAAAAAAAAAAAAAGAAGAAGGGGAGAATGTGCTTCCTTTTTATACAGAGCTCAAAAAGAGGGCAATTGTGTGTCTGCCACACCCTGCTTGCATTTAGATAGAATACAGCAAGGAGCTCAGAAGGCCTGTTAGCATCAACTTGTCAAGTAGGGAGCGTGTGTGTGTGTGTGTGTGTGTGTGTGTGTGTGTGTGTGTGTGTGTATGTGTGTGTGTAAACATGACAAAAATAGGCTGGGATGCCAGGGGCAGTGTGTGGGTTAGGAAAGCAGTTGGTGGGGAGCTCAGTCCTGTGGAGAGCTGCGCTCTGTGGCTGGCTTCTTAGATCCTAGATGGAAGGTTGTTTCTAAAATGAGTCAATGGGTGAACAGAATCAGGACAGACTTCAAAGAGTGGTGGGTGGGGGACAATGATGGGATTCTCTCCTAAACTTGGACTTCTGAGTGAAAAGACCAGCCAGATAAAAAGAAGCACACCTCCACACTGCAGCTTGGGCATTGACGAATCCATGCCATGAGTCCTGAGTGGGAAGGTGTATATAATAAGATGGGCAGCTCTTCTCTCCATCACCCTTATCCTGATGTTGTACCTCACTCTGTGTGATGATATTCCACTTGTCTCTGCCATCCTTTCCTGTGCATACATGTGTGTAAGTACTGAGCACATATATTTACACAATACTCACAGGCCACGGCATCTTTCCACACCCTACCCTGTGGTACTCAGAAGCACACTGGCTTTCATACCCTCTGGCTTCTCTTTGCATGTCACATGGAATTTCCTTTCAAGCTCAGAGGCCACTTCAATCCCAACCACTGTCAAACAGCACACCCAGCTTCCATCTGGCATTTGAACCCTATAGTGTTGCTTTTAAAAATTTCTGCCTGCATGCAGTGTTGGGCCTTAGTCACTGCTAGTTCTCCTAACTCTATAGTCACCCTACACCAAATCCTTCTCAGTTGAGATCATCTTGGTCACACTGGAAACTGATCCTCTTCCAGGGATGTGGAAGTTGCTATCTTTGTAGTGTTTTCTCTAAATCTGTCTTTGGCAAAGTTGGAACCAGTTATTTTCTTAACTAATGAGGTAGGTAGGGTCTTGTCTGTCTTCTGAGCCATTTCCCTCCCATCCTGGTTTATCTTCTGGGACAATGAGGGCAGTAATACTAATAATAGTATAGGAATGGTGATGTGATATCAGTAATACCCCTGGAATCAGCTCTTATGAAAATAAACTCTGAGAACTTCTCAATGGCTGTTTATGGAGTATAACCTTAGTGTGCATTTTTTAACTGTTTTCAAGTTATGATTTCATTTAAGAAAAATCTTTGGTTTTACTTCGTTTTTGAGAGTTCAAAAACCCAGGGCAAATGGAGGAGGAAGGTAGGGAATTCTTTCAATACAACCTGAAATTACCATTACAGACTGGCTAGGGGCACATGTAAGTATCTCCCTGTTGAAATGCATTTAAATCTAGGCCAGTCTTGCTTTTTGTATAAGTTGGATGCAGTTAACATGCAAATGTTAACTGTACACGAATGAGCATTTGGGCACATGTGCATGCTAGTTTGTCTATAAGTGCTGATTCACAAAACATCTGTTTTAAAGATAAGTAAAAATTATGCTCTAAGAATAAATAACCTTTTAAGCAAACCAATCATCTCACTATTTTTCTTTGCTTTTAAATAGGGCACATTGATATTTGGAATTTGGAGGCATTTAAATGGTTAATTTTACTTTGACATGCTTTAGTCTCCAAATGATTTCTACTACTTTTTTTTGTGTGTGAAAAATTTAGTGTTTTATTCCCCCCCTTATTCTAGCTATCCTATTTTTTGTATCTATGACAAAGTGAACCTTTCTTTTTGTGGTTACCAGTGTGTAACCAGTCATCCAGACAGTCTTTCTTTTTCTAGAGTAAACTGACTTTTTATTTTTCAAAGTAATTAAAAAAGTTTATCTTCATTGAGGTGACACACACGCTGATTCTCAGTTTTGCTCTCTTAGATTCATTTGAAAATGGGAAGCAGAAAGTGCCTCACAGATTTAATCCACCTATAAGCACAGCAATAAAAAAAAACAAAACAAAACCAAAAACCGTTTTGGTTAAAATGGAGGTGGAAATGTGATGTTCTGAAAAATGGTTGTGTCTTCAAACTAGAACATGAAATGTAATTTTACGAAGATGGTTACAGATTACCAAACATAACCACAACCTTCTCTCCTTTCCTCCTTCCACGTCAGCTGTTTCCTACCCAGGTGCAGCCGGAATAATAAGTTGTGCAATTACATTAAAATGATGCCCCCCTTGAAGCTAAATCCACAGAAAAAAATTGTTACTTAGTCCCCACCTTCTTCTGCATAGAGTGTGATAGACCGTAGACTGCTGCCCCTGCAGCAATAGCTCCTGGGTTTGAAGCCCCCTACTCTAGTGAATCTCAGGGTGCCACTACAGTGGATTTTTGAGCATAGAGTAGCTAAAAATTTTCCATGCAAAGTAGTTACCCAGGTACAGAGCCACTCTCAGTTGATAATAAGAGGGACTTTGATGGTGACTTAGTTGTTTTAGATTAAAAAGTGTTGCAGGCACCCAGAACAAGCACACATCAGTAGTAAAGGTAGCTTAAACCTTTGGGGACAACCCTATGTTTAGATTACATTAATTCATAAATATTATACTAAATACCACTTAAATTGGACTTAAATAACTTCAAAGATAATGCATTATAATATGGCTATCCAGAGAGCACTAGTCTGTATGTATCCCAGTAACTCAGTCTTTGCTGCCTCCTATTTGCTAGACAGAACCAAAGTTATGAATGGATTTCTGGTGTATTCATGTGTGATGCAGTGCTCTCTCTCTCTCTCTCTCTCTCTCTCTCTCTCTTTCTCTCTCTCTCTCTCTCTCTCTCTCTCTCTCTCTCTCTCTCTCCAGGCATGGTGATGTGTGTGTGTATTTATGTACCTTCAGTCACCATCTTTAGTCTCCATGAAACAAAAACGAGAGAAGTAAAAGAAAAATAAGAAAGGAAAGAAGTAGATGAGTGGGTGTCCTATTCCCTTTTCCAGGGAAGAAAATTTCTACAAAACAGGGTGAGATTGGCCCTCAGTTCATTTCTCCTGCTATCCCGGGAATTGGCCTCTCTCTTGTTTGATCAATACTACAATGTCTTTCTCTTTGGGGTCTGAAAAACCAATCTTTCCAAAAGCGCTTTGAATTGGGGAGAAGAGAAGGTTCTAGTTAGTGGGAGTTTGCATTACAGTGGGTGTTCTTCTGTACGTATTGTTTCTTTGATTTTGATTTGGCCTTTTTTTTTTTCTTTCTCTCTCTGCCTACCACACAGACCCCTTTCCACCACTTGCTTGCTGGTCTCTAGGGGGTAAATTTACCTTTACAGTAATTATTCCACTCCGAAGCTGCTATTTGTTGCTTCCTAGTCCAACAGCCTTTTCTGGCTATAGGGGGTGGGGTTGACCCACAGCCCCCACCCACTCTCTCCTCCTTGGACTCCCAATTTGACTGGAGTAATTGCCTTTTAAGGTACACTCTACGCATGGAAGATATTTCATTAACCCTTGGAACTCCTCCCTTTTATAGACACCTGAAATAGCAAATGGCCAAGAAATATATCTTTACCTGAAGCCTCAGACATATCATTTATTTTTTACTGAGTTTTAGAAACCAATATTGTACACGTGCTACACACACTGGAGGCCAGTGTCTTGTTAGGTCTCTCAATTATATCCCAGTTTAATTCATTAGAAACTAAACACTCATATGCCCTGAATACAGGCTTAACAAAGGCATGGTTCCATCCCTAGCCTCACATTGTCAATTTAGAGATTGGGAAGATGTAGAAGCTAAATACAGCTTTCATTCTTCAAGTCTCATCATGCTTTTTTAGTTAAGAGCAATTAATCACCAATGGCAAGCAAGTAATTTTTTTTAGGTGGCCAGAGGCTTATTTTCTCAGGGTTTGCTAATAAATCAGACAGCATCAGTGAAGTAGGAGTTCAAAGTCTAATAGGACTGAATAAACCTCCTCTTAGGAATGCTTACATTTATTCAGCTCTCCGGGATGTGGCAGACCAACCCTGACTCTTAAAAATCAGAAGTATGGAGAAACAGGAACTTTCTTAAGGGAGAATTAAGATTATGGAAGGCAAGGGACAGGAACGAGGCACCAGTATGCCAAAGCCAGTAGTCCTGCCTGTCACATACTGAGCCAGTTTGCAAGAAGAATTATTTGGGAAATGAAGTTTTGGCCTATCTTAGGAATCCTGGATAAACACATACATTGTTATGTGTATGTGTGTGTGTGTGTGTGTGTGTGTGTTTTCACGTGTGCTTTTGCACCAAACCTTCTGTAGCTTCCTGATGCAAATGATAGCCATTCTTAACTGTAATACGAGAGAGTACAGATTACAGTAGAAACAAAGTGGTGATATCAGCAAGGGATTGCTCAGAAGAAAACATGTAATAATGTTAAAGTTTATCTGCACTGGAAATAGCGAAGTGATAAAGTGATCCGATACAGAACCCACAGAACATTCAGCTCCCACAACTGTCTTTTGCCTCTAGTGGGTTCTGATCTTTCAAAACTTTGAAATCTCAAATTACTACAAAAACTGATGGTTAAGATGGGCAGCCTCCCTCTTCCACGCTGTTAAAATTCTATTATTACTATTTTTAAAACTGAGGGCCTATTAGAATGACAAAGGTTTTATACAAACCTTGATTAGCTTCTAGGGAGCTTGATTGGAAAGGGAAGAACTACAAAGACATGGTTGCCTACAGAGGGAGGGAAATAGAAAGTATTCTTTTTCTAAATATTATTTTGAAACCTGCCTCCCCCTTCCCATCTTCAGTCTCTTTTCTGAACAGACATTTTCTCCATATTGGATAAAGGTTGTTTTCTCTCTCCATGACAGCCCCCACCATCACCCACCCCAACAAATCTAGTATATTTCCATTCTGCTGTGTATTTTTTTTTTTTTTTGCTACTCAACATGACATTAACTTTAAGATTTACTCTTCAGCAGGAGAGCTGGAAGATGTTAAAGCCATCTCTGGGACTCTAACTAGGAAGACTTTGGAGCTCTGTTTAGTATTGCATGAAGGGAGGGCTCGGGATGAGGGTGGTTGTGGTAGTGAAAACCCTCTGCTGCTTGCAGAGCCACTGAGCTCTGCTCTCTGCACCTAATGTGCCGGAGGATCAGCTCTGTTCATAGCCCATTTGTGGCCAAAGACAAGGCTGCTCACTGTGTGGGGGTGGGTATACTGTGTGTTTTCATCTTCAAAACCACCAGCTCTAACACAGCATCTTCTGAGGCTCTCCACACTGCTGTTTATTAAAACCGAACGTTCATACATCCCTACAACTTCCTTAGCCCCGTACTCCTTCCCCGCCTGGCCATCAATCTCTCTCAGAAAGCATTTAACTTGCCTACACAGCTCCAGCACCGATTAATCCCTGGTGCACATCCTATACATTACTGTTAGGGAGCAGAGCACTGGGCTAATTTCGTCACCCACCAGCCACCCACACACATTCTACAACTGAACTCATTTGGGGCTCTGCCTTAAAGATAATAAAACAAGGAGAAAACAGGCAGGCTGCAGACAATCCCATGACCACTTTCCTAAAAAGTTGTTAGGTTTTAATTCTTTGATTATTCTGTTCCCACCTTCCCCAGACACTCACTAGCAATGATTGCTTCTAGGGAGAAATAATAAACTATGAAGCTCCCTGTATGGTGAGTTTGGGATACATTAAGGTTTACCTTTCAAAACGTATCCCTTGTATGCATATATTCTCCTCCAAATCCCAGACTCATTGGAGAAGGGGATTGTTCAGGTTTCCTAGACCCCTCGCTCCACCCAGGGGATGGCTCTTTTCTTGCTAATTCTTGCCTTGGGTTTTTACCACTCCTTCCAAATATCCAAAACAGCCCCTTCTCACCAGTCACACCACAACCAGACTACTGAGGCACACATCTCGCTAGGGAGAGTTTACTGTTTAATTGATAACAAAATAAAAATATCTCTTTGAATTTGTTACCCCTCTCCCCTGTAGACAGCCACACTCTTGCTCTTCTGGGCCACACAGAGGAGGGCAATTCCTGTAGTGTTTTCAGCACCACGGCGATGGACAGCACCCCAGATCCCGGGCCAATTGAGCGCCCGCTAGTCAGCTCAATTTTCTGGGCTTGCCAGGAGCAGCTTGTCCCTATCCCAATCTTTCAAGTCGCTATAGCCAACCCCCAAGCCCCAGTTGCCCCCATCCCTTCTTTCTTTTTATCTCCTGTCCCCACTGCCCTCTCTATGGCACCGCTTCCATCGGTTGCTCTCCCCAAACCCAGCCTTGTCCCGGCGAACATCTCCCCAACACACCCCAGCTCGGTCTCTGCTGCCTGAGCGCCTCCCTCGTCGGCGCCCGCCCGCGGCTCGCTTTCGCCCGCTTGCCAGTCGCTGGCCGGCCAGTTTGCTGCCCGCCCGCTCCTGCTTCCCGGCAAAGTTGGGAGGGAAAGGTGCTCTCACCTTTGTGCATGCCTGTGAACCTGTCCTTCAGAACCGTAAGCTCGTAGATCTTGCCGAACTCCTCGAAGAGGGGCTTGAGGTCCTTCTCATCCAGGTTTCGGGGGATCTGCCCAATGAACAGCTTGATGGCATCGTGGTCCTTCATGGGAATGGTCGACGGGTTCCCCGGGCTGTGGCTTAATCCGTTCATGTGCCCGGCGCTGCCCGGGCTGCTACCGAGCCCGTTGGTACTGAGGCTCGCGTTGTCAGCCTGTCCGTTTGCTAACGTGGCCATCTTTATATACATAGAGAAAAATCTTTCCTTTTATTCTTTCTCGCTCGCACTCTCTCGCTCCTCTCCCTCACTAGCTCGCTCGCGCTAACACGCACACGCACACACACACGCACACACACACACTCACACACACACACGCGCGCGCACACTCACACACTCACACACACTCACACCACACACACACACACTCACACACACACACTCACACACACACCACACACGCACACACTCGGGTTCTCTCCCACTCGGTTTCCTACACCTCTTTCTGTTCTCGGCTTTCGTTCTATGCTCTCTCTCCTCTCCTCTCTTCTCTCTCTCTCTCTCTCTCTCTCTCTCTCTCTCTCTCTCTCTCTCTCTCTCTCTCTCGGTCTGATGTGGGTTTTTTTTTCCTTCTTCTTTTTTTCTTTTTCTTTTTTTTTTTTCTTTTTTACATTGAACAGACAGGATCTCTGTCCTTTCGGTTTAAACAGGCTGGACCGGTTCAAGTTCCCTGCCAGACCAGGGGTGGGGGCGGCGAGGGCGTGCGGTAGGAGGAGGGGAGAGCCGGGCCGAGAGTGGGCGCGCTGGGGGGCGCACGGAGGCTGGCGGCGGCCGGGGGCAGGGCGGCCGGGGCGGCGCCGGCCTCGCGCGCCACCCCCGTCGGCGGCCCCGCGGAGCGGCGGTGGTACAGTCCGAGACGTCCCCCGGCTATAAATAGCGCCAGGCGCATGGCTCTTTGGGAGGCGCTGTGATTCAGGGCCCCGCAGCCGCCGGCAGCGGGTGCCTGTTAGCCACCGGGGCTCCTGGTCTCTTCTCTTTGCCTTTTGGAGGTTATTTTTTGTAATAGCAGCAGGTGCAACCTTTTGTATTTTCAAAGCATTGATTTTCATTTTCCTGTGGGTAGGTAGGGGGGCGTTATCCACTTAGCTTCGCTCTGTTAGGGCGACAGGAGGGCTAAGCGAAGGCAGGGACGGCGGGCGGGGCGGCGGCGCAGGCGGCGGCGGAGGTGGAATGGGCGCTTTTCTCTCCCATCTGGCTCCACTTATTTATTTATTTAGACTAGAAAAAGCCAGCCCGCTTGGAGGGAGTCCGCCAGGAGACCCGAGTGAGCACTGATCAGTGTCGAAAGACAAAAAAAAAGCGCTACATAAATATATAGTATGTGGATAAATCTGTAGACAGGAGCTCTAGCTCGCTCGCTCTCTGTTTCGGTCTCTGCTTTTCGCCTCTCATTCCCAACCTGCCAGAGCAGTCCCCAAATTTCCCCTTCCTATTTTGCATCCACGACACCGGATTCACCTGGGAGGATGGGACTAGGAGAGCAGCCGGGGCCGCTCCAGAGGTTCAGGGAGTAGAATTCGGCTTGATTCTCCGTCCCAGACCTCTGAGAAGGCGGGAGGGAATGTTTCAGTACCGGACGACTTCTCCAGTCCGGATAGCGGCAGCCAGAGCGGCCGGTGGCTGGAGGGAGAAAGGTAGGAGCCAGGGGCCCCGGCTGGCTCGCCCGTGGCAGACGTGGAAGGCGCTGGGTGCGGTGGCCTGAGCCGGAAAGCCAGCTTGGGGGACAGGCTTGCTCTCTCTCTTGTTTTACTGATGCAAATTAGAAAATTGTTTTCTTAGTCCACTGTCAAAGAAATGAAGCCCGGCCCCAGTTCCCGCCATTCCAGTTTCAGCGGGAGGTAGACTGGCGGGGCTGGTGCTGTCCTGCACCATCTGATCCAGAGGTGCGAAGCGGGGAGGAGTGTGGGGGTCTGGCCGCCGGGATTGCACAGCGCGGGACTCCTGCAGGGCCCGCGGGACTAGAGCCTCAGCTGTTCGCGAGAGGGAGTGGCAGGCGCAAGAGCTGTCCCGCCTCTGCGGGCGAATAGTGGTGGTGAACTTGTCTGGGGCAGCCGATTTTCATTCTCAGCGTGTTTACCTGCACCCTTGTCTTTTTCTACATTTGGCTTTCTCGGCTTCAGAAACCTGGCCAATTAAAAATAACGCACCCATTCTCCCTCAGGCTGCAGGCAGCGCCCCCCCCCCCAAATCCCTGCTGGTCACTTTCCGGTTTTCAGGGTTCTCTGTTCTTAACCCTGAATTACATTACTAGGCTTTGTACTTAAATTTTAATTTAAAGAATGAGACTCTAACAGCCTGAAAAACCGGCCAAGTATTTGGTATAAGCAGAGGTTGTACACTACAGAGCCAGATGAGGTCAGAGGCCCAGAGATTCACTCAGCACCCAGGTTGACAGCCCCAGGCCCAAGCTAGCTCAAACCAAAGAAGAAGAACAATTATGAGAACAGGGGGGCATTGTTCATTTTAAGTTTTTCTGTCTTTGATTTTTGGAGGTGTGTGTGTGTGTGTGGTTTCCTAGGCTTCTACTATCCCATTTTAGATGCTAATCTAAGAGTCACTGAAGTTGGTGGAATGGAGCAGAAACTCATCTGAAGAGAAGGTCTACTGTGGCTGTGTGTTTTGTGAACCTCTGATAAGCTATAAGGTGGGTTTGTCCCAGGTCAGCAAGCTGGAGTGTTTGTTAGTGAGTGACGGGTGTGTGCAAATGTCTTGTTAGTATTGTATGTTTGCCTGCTGGGTGCTGTTTGTACCCACACTCTTTCTCCCCCTCCCCGTGTGTGTGTGTGTGTGTGTGTGTGTGTGTGTGTGTGTGTGTGTGTGTGTGTGGTGTGTGTGTGTGTGTGTGTGTGTGTGTGTGTGTGTGTGTGCAGTGCTGTTGGCTCTCAGGATCTCATTGTGAAGCGAACTATATTCTCCATCAAAACAGGAGAGTTAATGAAAATTTCTACTTGAGATTTCTTTTTCTCTCTCTGCCTCCCATTGTATGAAAGCAAAGCTTGTGAGGACATGGGGCTGTGAGGTAGAAGGAGCCAGCTGAGGAAAAGGAAGGGACTGTTCAGTTGAAGACCCCAGAACTGTCACCTTCCCGACACCATCCCAGTAACCCCAGGTCTAAGGAAACCATCCACAGATGTTTAATTGTATATGCTATTATGACCAATAAGAGCCACTATGCAAATCAGAGCAATAGTGTCTCCTGGCAGGATTGACTGAAAGGGCTGGAGGTGTTAGTGAAAGATGTTAGTGGGTCTTTCAGATTTCATGCTTTCTCATGGTTCCTATAGGACTGTCTCTCTGCATTGTGTCTCTTCGCATGCTTTCCCAAGGCTGGGAAGTATGCTTTCCTACTTAGGTGGGCTACTTCCCTTCTGTAGCCCACCTGATAGTGGTGTATCTTGGATTTGGTCTCAGCCCTTCCGTGGGGAGGGCCTCTGTTATCCTTCATCTCTATGACAGGTGTAGGGAGAGCTGCCTTAGGTTCCCCCAGAAACATCATGAACACCAGGTCTCATTACATGTAAAAGGCAGTTGAAGCAGCTTCTGGCAAGGCACTGCTGTCTTGCTGGTGACAAACTGAACTCTTGGGCTTCCACATCTTAGCCCCAGTAGAACGCCAGGGATAAAAAAAATGCAGATAGGTGCCTCAAAAGAACGAATAGAGGAACAAGAGTAAGATCACTGGGAAAATGTATTGAGTGTGGTTAGGTTGGGTCTTTGGGATCCTTGTACTCTAGGAAGACTTGAAGTAAGTTTTTTTTTCCTCCTCAGATCATCAAAGAGAAATGTAATTAGGGAAAGGTAGAAACAAAGTCTTATTCACAGTGTCATTTAAATAGATTTATAACTTTTTCTCCAACTGCCACTTCATGCCCACAACTATTTTATCCACTGAGAGAGGAGGCCAGCAAATGGAAGAAGGAACTGGGAACATCTGCCTTTGTTTTCTGTCTGGTTCTGGAGTGAATGCTTTGTTGCTGATTCATCTCTGGGGGTGTCATGATGCCCTGTGGTGGTGAAGGTGTTAGAGGGCAGATAAGGTCACTTCCCTCTGCTCCTGCTCTGTCTTTAAGGGAAAGGACACTCTCTCTATGTCACATTTTCTGCCTGCTAGCCAACATCCACCCCCTTCCCTCTGATACCCACTGAACTACAGTCAGTCCTGCCTCAGCTGTTCTGCCCATGGCTTCCCTTTCTATTTGGTCAGAGACCAGGGATGTGGTCCTTATCCAGCACTCCCTCCCTAGTGCTGCTCACATATAGGTGCCAGGATAGTGCTTACTAATTAATTTAACTGTGTTCATCCTTTTGATCTCTTGGAAAAGGGGGTTGTGGCACTAAGTCAACACTGTGGGAAGGATTCAGGGTCAAATGAGAGAACCCATACAGGAGCTCGACCTCCTGCATTCGCCTGGCTAAGCTTGGAGGCATCACCAATCAGCCATCATCTAGCCCTTCTGATCTCTCTCACTGGGAATGCTGGAGAAAAGACAGGTCTGCAGAGAACTCACTGTCTAGTTAGAGAGCAAAGTCACACCAAGTGAAAAGCCCCAGAATGACAAACTGCAACAGATGGTTAAATGTCTTCCAGACTTGAGGATTTCCACAAGGAGGGGAGAGAAAACAGAAAGCAAAGCAAAGTCGAGCATGAGAACTAGGGATGAACTAACTGCGAGGTGGGTGGTGGCTCTGAGGAGAGGAGAGCTTGCCAAGCAGGATGCCAGGGTATTCTACTGCAGAGATCTGGCCAGTGGCCTGCAATTAGATCAGAAAGAGAGAAGCAGTGGATTCTCAATGGAATCCAGGGAAGGCTTCCTGGAGAAGAGCGCCATGATGTGGTCCTGAGGGAGGAACAACTTAGTCTGGGCTGGAGGCGGTGGTTAGAGTGAGCAGTCAGCTGTGGCTTTCCTGGTAACAAGAAGAGCCTCCCAGAAGCTCCCCTGTAGAGGATGCATGAGGAAGCAGGGTGGAACTTGGAGAATTCAGCCTTGTGTGAATTGTGCCATAAGCTCAGAGCTTCTGCGCCCTTGAATAATTTGGGAAGGCTCTGTAATATAAAGCCCAGTGAGGAAGAGAAAAAAAAAAAAAAGGTTTTCACAGTCTGTTAATTTTAGCAGCATCTTGTCGCCACTGAAAGACCTCCTTGTCCTGTTCTGAGTCCACAGTGAATCTAGCTAGGGAATCAAATATATTGGAGGATGGAAACTGTGTTTAGGGAACCTAGGGGCTCCTTAGAAGGCTAGAACTGTCATAAGAGGCACTACCTAGTGCCAAGACTGGTAGATATGGGTCCTCTGTGCTGTTTTCTTCACTACCTGAGCCCCAACGGCATACTTCCCTGGTCTAGTGGGGGCTCCCTAGCTGTGTCCACTGAGAATCTATACCTCCAGGAGTCCTTGTGTCCTTGGTAAGTAACTGTTACAGGTTTCTATCCCACCTTCAGTTTGATTGAGGATAGGCTGTCAATGAAAGACCAGCATGTGAGGAAAAAAAAAAGGATTTTCTGCCTTGACTGAGGACATCCTGTGCAGTGTATCCACAGAGGCAGCCGCAGCAGCAGGAGTCTGGGTCACTTCAGCTTTCTCTTCTATAAAATAGAATCGAGAACCCTTCCTCTGAGCCTCCTTTCCTTCCCCTCTCCTATCCAAGGAGATGAGATGGTGATGTGTCTATGACGTTGACTTATGGAGTTTATGTAAACATTTATTACTATGGGAAAATGGGGATTTAGGTATAGACAGACCATAGAAGGAGAATTGTAGGCTTGATGATCTTCATTGTTGGGCCCCGAGGAGCTAGGAACTAGCTGACTATCTTCCCTAGGGTACTGGCATCTTTTCAAAGAAGACTGTGCTCAGACCTACAGTCTTCACCTGCCAATTCTGCCTCCCCCTACTTATTAACTGTGTGACCTTGGGAATGTTATTTAATCTCTCTGTGGCTCAGTTTCCACAATGCAAGATCAGCAGAGAAATAGAGGCGGGCTTGAAGGGTTGTTGTGGGGATTAAATGAGTATGCACAGGTAAAGTGTTCAGATCAATGTCTGGACAGCCAATATTATTGGAGTATGACTAACAGGCCACTGGGGGCTGAATGAATGCTTGAGCCCCTCCCAGCTCCTGCATGGCTAGGGTTGGGCCCTAGAACTGGGTTCCCAGTCTTGAGGTAGATGAGTTTACACATTGCAATCTGTTTTTCCTAGATAACCCTTGAGGATGGAAATATTCAGGCAGCACAAAGCTATATTCCTGTTTCAATCTTCTGGGGTCCTGCCCTGTGTACCTGCTGCTAGCATTCTGGCCCCTTCTTACCTGAGAGGTGTTACAGAAGTAAGTCTTTTTAATTGTGATGTTTTACTAATTAGTTTTTAATTATGTTAATTTATTGTACATGAGCCCTGAGGTTTGAAGACACTAGCTCACTTGGAAACTGAAATCGTAGGCTGCATTTAACACACAAAATGCTGTGGATACACATTGTTATAGCATGGTCATGGTTTCTCTTGAATTAGCAAGTCCTACCTGGGCTTTTTCATCTTAACTTTCCCCATGGCCACAAGGCTCCTTCAGTGTATGGTCTTTCACTTAGTGCAGGGGTAAAGAGATTCAACCCTGTCAGACTGTGCAAGTAAAGAGTGAGGTAGATGGGTGAGGCTAGAGGGACACTGGATGGGGCTCAGAAAAGTGAGATGGATTCAGGGAAGGTCTCTAATGGTGGTTATGTGGGCCCTAAGACTTACCCACTTTGGAAGAATTCTCCTGAACATATATAATAGAACTGTACTGCTGCAGACATGTCCAGTGTTCTGAAAGCAAAGCATAGTATTGTCATCTACAAAGTTTACATTAAAGAACCCTGCAATGGAGTTAAAAAATTGCAAGTAATTGCACAAGTCTTTCAAAAGTAATTTTATGATTTTGTGTTAGGCTACTTTATAAAGCTATCCCCAGCTGCAAAAGGCCTGCAGATTACAGGTTGAATACCCTTGGTGGAGCTAGACAAAGGGCCTATAGTCTTGTGGTCTGTGGAGAGGCTGTAGAAGATAAAGTAGTTAAAGAAGTTAAATATATACATGGGCAGTCATGGTCTTTGTGATAGACAGAGGCAGGCTTGTGTGCCAACTTGTGTGTATATGTGTGGGGTTGAGAACGCAAGCTATGCAGCAAGGCTATCCCTTAGGAAAGAGTGGGATTTGGGTACCATGACCATGATCTTATTGTCTGAAGATAATGCAGAAAAGTAAAATCAATGGTACCAGACCAAAGAAAGTGTCAGTAGTTTACGATGTGCAGAAGGGCTGGGTCACACTACAGGGTTCATCCCTTCTGGATCATCCCACTTTTACAGGACACAGATCTACCACAATAAGAAGGATTTAAAAAAGAAACCTCAGTTTCAAGGACACTATATTCCCCTCAACACTAACCTGACTGCAGCCTTCTTTCAATAAGTTTCACATCCTTTAAAGTGTCCACACGGAGTTGTGTGTACAAGTTCCGGTCTTTTGTTCAATGGACACTGTAACATAAATTTGTCTCAGAGAGCACATTTGAAAGAAATAAACTCTGTATAAATACAACTGAACATTTACAGCTTAAAAATCTGTATATGAGGCTTGTATTTCTGTGCTGAATACATACCTGGATAGGTGCAAGTCTTTTACTTAGGAAAAGTGACATCCTGTGTTAGAGACATGGCTTAGTAGGTAATGTCTGCAGTACAAATATGAGGACCTGTGTTCTGTTTCCCAGCTCTCAGGTTAACAGCTTTGTGGAGAAGGAGTGCATGCTTCTGATTCCAGTCCTGGGAGGCAGAGAAAGGTGGAGTCTTGGGTTTGTTGAGAAGTCAGTCTAGGTGAATTGGCAGTCTCCAGGTTTAATGAGAGAACCCTGACTCAAAAATAAAAATAATGAAGTACTGGGGCTGGAGAGATGGCTCAATTGATAGAAATGTTTACTGCTCTTTCAGAGAATGGGAGTTCAGTTCCCAGCTCCTATGTTGGGGTTCACAATCTCCCTAACTCCAGCTCCAGGAGGTCCAGCATCATCTTTTGGCTTTGGAAAACACCCAGGTATGCACAGTTACACACGAGAGAGAGAGAGAGAGAGAGAGAGAGAGAGAGAGAGAGAGAGAGAGAGAGAGGAGAGAGAGAGAGAGAGAGAGAGAGAGAGAGAGAGAGAACAGACAGTTTTGCAAATGAGTGCCAGTTTTCTTATCTAAAATATAGGAGTGCTTCTTTTGATTATGGAAACATTAGAGAAACAATTATTCAGTGCCTAACACACAACAGGTACCTAATACATGTCACTTATCCTTACAGACAAATCAAGTGTCTTCATTGTGGGCATGAGCTGGTGGAGAGCATCCATTGAAAATTGTGCAAGGGCATATGGGAGATTTCATAAGAAGCGATAGTGGGAACCCAGTGTTCCTACTTCTACCCTGGAAGAGTAGGGAAGAGGAAGGGAAGTCTCTAGTTAGGTATGAGGGGATGCAAAGGAGGGAACCACGGCAAGTCCTTGGGGTTTGTACTACCATAGCTCTGGGATTCACTCCTACATACAGAGCAGAAAAGGGTTTACCCTGCATACTCTTAGCATATCCTTCATTTAGAGGTCCCCACATCTGATATCCCCCCCAATACAAGGTAAGAAGACCTTCTCCCAAGCCAACTTCTCTCCCTCATTCTGGAGGGTGGGCAAGTTGTGTCGTTCATTTACTGGCCCTGTGCCCTCATGCTGAGTCATGGTGTAACTGATCCCTTCGAGTCAAGTGGCTGCTTTCTTGTGTCCCAAAGCAGGACTACTGAGCCATGTGGAATCCAAACTGGGGCTGGGGAGACCTGGCTAAATTGAGTTCATCCTGGAGGGAGGTTGAACTGTTGTATTGGAAGGTAGCTTTGAGACTTTTATAAGGTGCTCCTGAAAGTCTGTCTTTGGAGAAAGTGGGTCTGGTCCCCATTGACCAGATTAGACTTTCTTAATGGCCTTTATCAATATCTCTGTTAATAAAGAAAAGGCGTCATTTTCTCTGGGAATCTCCATGAAGAAGTCCCCAGTCTTGGTGCTTCTGGGATGAGGCTTGGAGGAGCTGAGAAAAGGGTCATCCACACGTCCTCCAAGGGAAGCGATGATCTTGAGGTTACTTGGTCCTAAGTCCTCCATGTCTTGCAGTAAAGCAGAGTAAGGCTCACTTCTCTGGAGGTCTCCCAGTGGCAGATCTATGGTGGGGCCTGTAGGCCCCTGGAGCAGCAACATTACCATGCATAAATCAGGAAGCTGCTTTTGTTTCTGTATATAGAATCTGAACTGTCCTATACTGGGTCGCTCATGTCTGAACACTTGGTGCCCAGTATGTGAAACCATTTTGAAAGCTGTGGTACCTTTAGGAAACCAGCCTTGGCTGCTGGTTGTAGGGTACCAAGGGCAGGACCTTGAGGGTAGTACCAGCCCATAGTACTTGCTGGGATCTCTGATCCTTGGATGATGGAGGCTGCCTCCTATTCTCTCCCATCATGCTCTTATAGCCATTCTAGACTTCAGTTTCTAATTATGTTACCCTTTTCTCCATGAGTTCATGCTTTCAGATATTTTGTCACAGTGAGGAGCAAAGTGACACATACATGGACATTTATCTCTAAACAGGCATACATTCCTTCTATTCTAGAAAGGTATCTAAGGGAAGTATAAGGTTCCAAGAGAGAATCCTTTGTAATCATTGTTCTGGGCTGACCTGAAAGGGATGCTGAGGTCATATCCCCTGGACTTCTGATAGGGTCCCTGCTCTACTTCACATCTTCCCTGTCAGGCCAACCCCCCCAGGAAAAGTAACCTCTTTGTCTCACCAACAAATAACAAAGTGGATGCCTGGGTTCTGAAGACACTCACTGTGAGCTCTTAGGTCACCGATTCCCTCCTTGGACCTCAGCTGTTTATTTTGTATGCTTCATCCTTGATCTGACAGCTTGCGGTATTAGGAAGGAGGAAAAGGAACTTGCCCCTAGGTACTGTGCAGTAAACATGCTCCTCAGTTGCCAACCTGTCCATCGCCCCTTCGTGCTCCTGGCCCCACAGCAGCTTCGAGAACACAGAGACCAACTCAGACAATACATTCTTCCTCTTCCTCTCCATCAGTTCTTCTAATCACACTTACCAGCCGCCTGGCTTTTGGCCACAGCACGGTATATAATAACCTGCAATTATTGTCCACTTAAACTGTCCCCAGGGCCTTGTCTGTTGCGCTGCCCGGCTTGTACCGCTGGCCTGCTGATTTTCCTGTCAGAGTCAAAGCCAATGAAAAGAGAGTCTCTGACAGGGCCAAACTGACAGCCTGTTTGGCAGGGTACCACCACTGTGCGTGTGCTTCCTTAGTGACAGGGTCACAGAAGGGACTACCAGTCACAGTCTGATCTAGCCTGAGAGTACCATGTTTCTGGGCCAGTCACAGCCTTTGTCCTCTTCCAGTCCCTGAGTCTCCATACGCAGTGCCTTCATTTCGACCTTTGTGCCTTTGTCTACCCACTGCATGCCAGCCCTTTATAGGCAATATTTTTCCTCCCTGTATCCTTCCAAGGAAAGGCTGTTGAAGAACAGAGAGTTTCATTGTCTTTTGAGAGATACACAGACAGAAAATTCAGACCATACTAAAGACACTAAGCCTTTGCCATGTAATCTTCTCTCACAGTAAACTCTTCACTTCAGTGGTTTTGCTCCAGCTCCCTCCCCTCCTGTCCAGGAAGTCTTTCTCCACCACTGTAGTGAGAGCTGTCTTGCCCTTTGAGTCCAGAAGCATCTCTGCACACAGACCTACCACTATCACTACTCATGGCTCCTCCTTCCTAACGTTTCCTGCTTGTATTTTTGTGAGCATCCCTGGGGCCCAACAAGAGCTGCCTCTGACTGGATTGTCAGTCATCTGTGTGGTCAACCAATGAACCATGTCTATGTGATGATGCTGATGATAAAACAGATTTCTAGAATGTAGAAAAACATCTGGGTCTGGTGCCACTACTGGGTACTGCAGAATCTGAGGGCACCATGTTTTCATACCATTCCATATCTAATAAGTAACTGGCCTGAGACAAAATGGAGAGGTTGCTGGGGCTCCTTATTGGGGGTGTTGATATTTGTGTGTGTGTGTGTGTGTGTGTGTGTGTGTGTGTGTGTGTGTGTGTGTATACACTTGCATAGTCCAGGGCATAGGGGTGATGAGGCTGGTTTGGGACATGGAAAGCCAGGGTCTGCCAACATGGTGAGACTCTGAAGAGTGTGGGGAGGATCCTCTAGGCTCCTGTATCACTGGCAGTCCCCATGTGGGGAGAGGCAGGACCTAAGGGCCATTTTTGGTGAGTCTACCTTATGTCCAGCTTCAGGCTAGTCCCCAAGCAATGATCTGAGAACTGGCTTCTGGCTTGCTCACCCCTTGTCAGAGAGCTCATCATCAGCTGCAGCCCTGGTTCAATTATTTGCTTTGCAAAGGCTTCTAAGCAAGCAGCTTTCCCTGGAAGTAGTTTGGGGGCAGCCTCAGGCCTTTTCTGGCCCATCATATCTTACAGGTTAAGTTCAAGGTTGGCTTGAAGGCAAACTGCCGAGGGGTTATTGGGGCCCAGCTTCCTGTCTTCTGTGTCACTGAGGGCCAGATATCTCAAGGTGCCAGAGACAGTGCCTGCCCTCTTGCCCTCTGCCTGCTCTTCTTTGCTTTTAGACTGTATGTAAATAGCCTGTTGACTCTTGGCTGGACTGAGACCATTCAGGAAGGGGCTGGAAAGGGATTCCCTGGTAGGAACAGGGACCAGAATGAATGCCTGAGAGAAGAGTAGGCACACATTGGTCTTCATTTCCTTTAACTTTATTCTTATGTCCCCTTAGAAGGTCCCACCTATGCCCAGGCAAAGACATAGCTTTAGGGCAGGGTTTGCGTGTAAGATGCCCTTACAGGTTCACATGCTTGAACACTTGATCTCCAGCTGGTGGCGCTGTTCTGAGAGGGTGTGAGACTTTTGGAAGGTAGGCCTAGCTGGAGGATGTGGGTTGCTGGAGGACAGGCTTGAAGTCCTGCTTTCTGTCTCATCTGCTTCCTGTTCTGCTAGGACATGAGTAAGCAGCCCTATACTTCAGCTACTGCAGCCACAATGGCCTCTCCCTTCCTACTGCTAATGGAAAGACCAAAGCATAAAAGGAGATGACAATCAAAACAGCAAAACCCTTCTCCCCTGAAGTTGCTTTCTGTTAGACATTTTGTCATAGCATTGAGAAACGTGTCTTACACTTAGCCTCTCTTACTGTTATTCAATTCGCTGTGAACGAACTTCACCTGTGCAGGCCCCTCATACCACAACCTAGGTGGCCTCTGACCTAGGAGAAACTTCCTTGTCATGTGTGAGTATGGAGTATCCTGCAGCCTTGATGAGGTATCCTGGAAGAGACTCTGTCTTCTGGTTTTGCTACTCAAAAAGGCACCAGATAAGTTTCTGAAATGCCCTCGGCCTAGGCAGAGAGGATGGATGGAGAGATGATAGAAGATGGTGCTTATGTCTAGCTTTTTGCCTAAACCCACTGCTCTTTGGCACCTGGATGAGGTCTCAGCTGCTCATTGCCACCCCTCCAGAGGAAGAGTTCAGCCCACAGCTTGGAGATTCCTTTGAAATCTGCCTCTTTCTTCTCACATGCTGCCTATAGCTCATGGTTCATTCTGAAGGACGAGAATGAGGCTGCCTTGTGTATAGCTCCTCACTTGCTCTTCTCTGCCGCTCCTTTAGATCAGTATACCTTTTGAAAAGCTTTCTGCAATGGAGAGGACACTGGAGAATGGTCCTATAGTGTCGTGTGGGTGCAGCTCCAGCTGGGGACATGGAACAGACTATTGGGAGACATGAAAACCAGTGTCTTGCCCAGCCCTGCAGTGTATCAGAGTTGTCAATCTGCAAAACAAACAAACAAACAAACAAACAAAAACAAAACAAAAAACAAAAAAAAACCCTTATAGTAGCAAAACTTCAAGGTATCCTAATAACAAACTTTGATGGTCTTGATTGCTTGTCCTTTATGATGAAAGCCTGACAGCCTGAAGTGATACATTTGTTAAGAAAGTACTTAGGTTACTTGCAATGATCATCTCCCAGTATCACAAGAGGAGCCTGAACATGGGTCTAGCTGCAGGGTTATATGAGTACATGCTCTGGCACTTTCAGCACTTAGAGGTGTGCTGTACACAGGTTTCTTGCCAGTGATCGTCAGGGATGCATGTGTATGTGTCTATGCACATCTTCCTTGGAGCTTATTGTATTTTCTTTGTGTTGCTAATACCTTTGGCCTCTGGGGGTGCTCTCTATATACAGATAGGAAATGTGAGAATCAGGATTTCCAAGCTGAAAGGAACAGTAGGCATCTTCTAATTTTTTCTCATGTTATACGTTTGGCAATTAACAGCCACAGAGAAGTGATTTACTCAGGGTCAGATATAGAATATCAACCAATCAATCAATCATCAATCAGCCCCCTTCCTCTGTGTGCAAGCTCATCAGTCTGTCTGTCTCTTTTTCTCTGCATCCTTCTTCGTGTTCCATCTTCTGCTGGTGCTGAGGCTGACAGAGGCAGTAGGCTGACTGAGGCTGCCTTCAGCAAGGTTGTTCAGAACTTGCTCATAGCCATGGAGGTGGAGGCTCAACATGCGCCTATTTTTCTTGTAAGTCTCAAGAGCCCCAGGGAGCAACACTGGGTGGAGATGCGGTGGTGAGGAAGAACTGGCTTCCTTGTTAGAAAGCCTGTTTCTAGCCTGATTCCTCTTCCCTGGTCCTTCCTTCCAGAAGCTGATGCGGTCAGTTCAGGGGGAAGGAAGGAGGTGGAGATGGCCCTGCTCCATTCTTCCTCCTAATGTCCTTTTCTTCAACTCTACTTGTTTGGACTCTGATTCAACTATCCATTTAGGGAAGGAATACATACTATTTGTCCAGTACCTCAGAGGCACAACAGAAATTCTCTCTCTAATCCTGCTCTGCTGATGCTGGAGTTTGGCACTCAATTCGAAAAGACAGAGCAGATGTGACAGTTTGACTGGGATTCTCATTTTCAGGGAGACATGGAATCATGGGTTTGGAATGACCTCAGCATCCTTTCTTTTTCTCTTGCATTCACTGGAGGAATCTGTTGTCCCCAGTCCAGAAGATTCTCCTGTATGCTTTGTTGCCTTTGGCAGAGGGGGGCTCATTTATTTTTCACATGGTAGCCAGCTGCTTTAAGAAATCTGAATTTCTGCCCCTAGAGACGACCTCTTGTCTCATCCCTTTGTTTTGCCATAGGTTGGAAAAAGGCAGCTGCCAATGTTTGCTTCCTCAATTTTGGTCCTTTTGGTTTGTAATACTATTAGATCTGGGTTTTTTTTTTGGGTACCCTTCCCCCCACTTCACCAGAATTATTCTTACTAAAGTCATCAGTGGCTTCTTCTTGTAACCCTAGCAGTTAATTAAGTAGGTGCCATTAACTACTTCCTCTTCAAAGGGGTCTCCTCTTCCAAGAAAATACTACTTTTTGTCTACCTGCCACTTCCCACCCTTCTCCCCATTGGAAACCACTTTTATATATTTTTTTTAAGTAACAGTTCTTAAATGTTGTGGCTAACCTGTTCTGCTCTTGAACTTTTCTTCTTTTCAGGCCTTACATACCTACACAGGGTGGTAATCCTCTCTACACTGATGATCTGAATGAGAATGTCCAGTCTCTGTGAAAAGAAACTCATTCATCCTGAAATAAAGGACCTCTTGCACTGTTCTCTCATTTATGTGTGTGTGTGTGTGTGTGTGTGTGTGTGTGTGTGAGAGAGAGAGAGAGAGAGAGAGAGGATAGGGGTGGGTGGGTGAGTGGAAAGGCGCATGCATATGTGTATGGGTGTTCATATGTGTGTGAGTACACTTGTATACATATGTGAATATTTGTGGAGGCCTAAAGTGACAGGGCCTCTTGGTGAATCTGGAGCCCAGCAATTCCAGCTAGTTCAGCTAGTCAATTTTCCCTGGAGACAGAGTCTGTGCCTCCTGAGTGCTGTCATTATATACATCTGTGTGGCATTTTTGTGGTTTCTGGGTCTCTGAACACAGTTCCTCACACTTTTATGGTACTCATTTTATCCACTGACTCACCTCCCAAATAGCCAGACTTCTTATTTCAAAGAATAGTCCATCATCTAAACCAGAACGGGAACTTTGCTGGCCACATCCTGTCATCTTAGAGAGGGTCATCCTCACCGAGACCTGTGAATTTCATTCTGCTTTTACCATCTTCTTGCTAACCCGCATTCTGCCTCACCGGGTTGCCAGTCTGCTAAACCGTCTCTTTGCTGTTGACCCTACTGCCTCTGACCCACATATACTTGGTTTGGGAACAGAGTAGAGTTTCTGAAACAGTCTGGCCTTCCAGATCTATCTTCAACAGCTTTCAGAGTCTTCTTGTTGCCGCTAAGATAGAGCTCACTTTCACCCACGTGTATCTCCTGATCCTTATGACCTGCTGAATCCCATGTGCCTTTCCTTTCAGATCCTTACTCATCGCCCTTTTCTTCCCTGTGTTCTGGATGAGGCCTGTGACATTTATATGATAGCTTTTTCTGTTTCCATTGGCCTATGGGTACCACCACCTCTCCTATCCCATGGATTTCTACTCGTACTTCTCTGCTAGTGAACTGGAGCTCGGTGGTCACTTCTCTGATGTCAAGGCTGCAGGGAGGTGTCTCTTGCTTGACCTCACAGGCAAGGGATATGGAACCCTTGGGTACCCTGAGGAAATCTGCACTTACCAGCATTCACACGATTGCACATGCTAATTACTTGCTCCTAATTCCTTTATCCCTGTAGATCCTAAGCTCCTTGAAGGGTAGGTTTCTGCTTTCATTTCTGTTCAAGTCCCAGTTTCTAGTGCTTGACGCCCGCATGCTCAGTCAATGCCGACTGCCTAACTGAGTGAGTGAAGAGTGCCTGGATGTCAAGGCAACTGGGATCTTGATTATATAAAATAGTAATGGCATGTAGAAGGTTGTCCTCAGTATGGTAGTGACCCAATTGATGGCTTGGAAAGGTTGGCAGGGGAGCTGCATGCAGAATGGAGTGGGCATGGGGCTATGGGGAACTTGGGAGGCTGGCAGTGGTACAGAGCTGAGGTGCCTTTTCTGCTCCCATCCCATATGCTTCCCATGGAGTCCTGGAGATGGAGGCGATTCATGCATAATTGAAAACAACCCAAATCCAAGAATGGACTTATAATAAGCTTGTGAAACTGAAATGACTTCACCCTATCCCAGGGAGGTGCTCATCTACTCCATTCTCTAAATCTGATTGCTTTCCTTGCTTCTCCCCCAACCCCCTCTTCAAGGCTGAGTACAAAAGAGGATGCTCTCTGTTTGGGATGATGCTCCTATCTGATTGAAAGCTATTTTCTTATTATTGTTACTCTCTGAAATACACGCACAGCTTTCTGATAACTCGTCTAGGGGTTTTGACCCCTGGAATGAATAAAATTACAACTGGAAGAGTTAAAAAAAACTGACTGGGATTTTAAAGTTCAGACTGGCTAAATTGGTAGCTTATTCCAGCTCTAATTTCTGGGCTTGGAACAAAGAACACCGTCACATGGCTCTGTCTCGCCTGACCCATGCTCTTCAGCACAGTGATAAGCAGGGGTGTGCTGCTTTGCTCTTTGTTATACTGGGTTCTGCCCCATCTCTCTAAAGAAATCTTATAAATCATTGATGAGAATATTTCTATTTTTGTCCTAACTATCCCAGCCAAGAAAGCCTCATGAACACTTTCCAAATCAAAAGCTGGCATTGCATGATGCTTCCTCATTGATGGCAGGCCCATTTCATTGTTGTTTTTTCCCCCCACTTTTGGCTCTGCTGTTGGTGGCAGCATTGCCAAGTCTCAGCCTGAGGGTGTGGAGGTGGGGCTGGCTCTGACACTGAACTCTGGGTGGCCTTTCTCTCTTCCCTCTGTCTATTATGCACTGTTCTTCTTATCTGCAATGATAACTGGTGTTTGTTTTCAGTAAGGCTGTTTCTACCATCTTTCTGCCTCCTCAACCCCCACCCCAAATTTTTTTGCCTAGAAATCCAACTCACTTGACTACTAACCCCCATCTGTACATACAGAGTTCAGTGGAAAAGAGGCCTTATCACATGGCATATACCAAAACACATTTGTTCACAGAGACGATGTCCCATTTGTTCCCCTCCCATACTGCCATTAGCAAGGGGATACAAATGGCACATGACAAACAACCCATAGCTGAATAAGTGAAACAGAGGCCTGAAGACTTTGACATTGCATGCATGTTAAGTCTCTTCCACCCCCAGGAACTCTCTGGACTTACTATTGGAAAGTCGTTTAACACAGAGCTTTTCTGGGGCTTCAAAATTATGCCCCATTGAGAAGGTAAGATAAAGAGAATTCCCGATTCCTGATGATCTCCAATTTGTTGGGTCTGTCTCTCACTTTGACTTCTTAGCATTCATAAAAATACTTTACATTACTTCTCCCTTGCTTATAAATTGTTTGCTTTAGTATGAGCCTTCTAATCCAAGCAAGTCTTGTATTCCAGACCAGAATAGAAATACAGGGAGGGAAAAGTCCACTTAATTGTAGTCAAACTGTGCAGACTCCATTCAGTAGTCATGGTTTCATTTGTATTCTTTTCTCATGTAATACATCTCCACTGCAGCTTCCTCCCTCAACACCTTCCAGTACCCCTCCCTCACCTGTTCTGTTTCCCTTTAGAAAAGAGCAGGCTTTCCAGGGTTATCAACCAAGCAGTGTAACAAGATGTGGGAAGGCTGGACACAAACCTTCATACCAAGGCTGTATGAGATGACCCAGTAGGAGGAAAATGATCCCAAGAGCAGGCACTGTTGGTAGGAGTGTAAACTTGTACAGTCACTTTAGAAATCAGTATGGCGACTTCTTATAAAATTGGAAACAAATCTACCTCAAGACTCAATAATACCATTTTTGGACATATACCCAAAGGATGCTTATCATACCACAAGAACACTTGCTCAACTATGTTCATAGCAGAATTATTCACAATAGCCAGAACTGGAAACAACCTAGATGCCCCTTAACTAAAGAATGGATAAAGAAAATGTGCTCCATATACACAATTAAGTATTACTCAGCAGTAAAAAAACAATGAAATCATGAAATTCGCAGGTGAATGGATGGAACTAGAAAATATCATTCTAAGTAAGGTAACCCAAGCTCAGAAAAAAAATATTGTATATATTCACCCATCAGTGACTATGAGAATCAAAGCAAGGGATAGCTAGACTACAACCCATAGCTCCAGAGAAGCTAGCTAACAAGGAAGACCCTAACAGAGATGTATGGATTGCCCTCAGGAGGGGAAATAGATGAGATCTCCTGAGTAAACTTGGAGTGAGGGGAGGGAGTGGGGAATAAGAACATAAGGGAACAGGATGGTTGAGCTGAAACATGGACTGAATGAAAGAGCAATGAAAGAGATATCTTGATAGAGTGAGGCATCATGGGGTTAGGGACAAACCTGGTGCTAGGGAAGTTCCCAGGAATACACAAGGATGGCCCCAGCTTAGACTACTATCAATAATAGAGAGGGTGTTTGAACTAGCCTACCCTGTAATCAGATTGGTGAACACCATATCTGTCATCATAGAGCCTTCATCCAGTAACTGATGGAAACAGATGCAGAGATCTGCAGCCAGGCACCAGGAGGAGCTCTGGGAGTCCAGTGGAAGAGACAGAGGAGGGATTACATGAGCAAAGGGATCAAGATCATGGAAGGGGAGGGGTAGAAACAGACTAGGCCCTCCTCATATGGGAGAGAGTTGTGTAGCTTGGTTTGTTTAAGGGGCCTTCACAGTGGGATCAGGATCTATCCCTGGTGTGTGAGCTGGCTTTTTGAAGCCCATTAGCTATGGCGGGACACCTTGCACAACTTTGATATAGGATGGAGGGGCTTGGACCTGCCTTAACTAAAGGTACCAGGCTTTGGTGACTCCCATATGAAGTTTTACCTTTTAGGAGCAGGGGATGGAAGGGGAGACAGGAAAGACTAGATAGAAGCAGGAGAAAGAATGAGAGGGGTATTCGTGGTTGGTATTAAAAAAATTCTTAAATAAGAAAAAAAGTCAGAGGCGCCAGCACTCTCAGTGTTAGGAATCCCAGGAGAAGCCCAAGCTAAAAAACCACAGTGTGTATGCAGAGGACCTAATGCAGACCCATACAGTCCAGCATTGCTACTGCAGCAGTCTCTGTGAGACCCCATGAGCCCTGCCATCTGGTGGAACCATGCTTTAATTTTTTATATTAGAGGTTAGAATCTAAGTCCAAAAAGAAAAATAGTATATTTTCAACATTTTTAAAAATCATGATTTTTATAGCCCCTTTCTGACAACACAATGTGTTGTAGATTTACGTAGTGTAGGTATGCAGCAGAAAAATGTCAGATAAATCAAAATTACCCAGGAGACCTGATATTTTTTTTTGTGTTTTTGTAATAATTAGATATTTTAGGGAATTTATTTTTGGTATTTTGATGACTGTGGAGATGGAATACTTTCTTTGATATAACTTAAGTGCCAATGGGAATTGGTAAACCAGAACTGTGCAACTGCCCACTAGTACCAAACTGCCTGGATTGAAACCCACAGTAAGCAATGATGTGCTGTCCTCCATGAGTGCCACACTCTGCACCAAAGATCAGATGGTGCCAGGGGAGGTGGGTGTAAGCCTTCAGTTCAAGACCAGATGCTAACACCTGAATGACCTTTGCTCTCACTTGAGTTGCGTCTCCTCAGAGACTCACTCTTCCCTCCTGCAGAAGGCGGCATTTAGATTGTTGAAGGAGAATGCTGATCTTACAAGTCAGGATTGTGCCTGATACCTAAAAAGTGTTCAGCAAATGCTGTTGGCAATCTAAGAAGAGGCTTGTGTTCCAGGCAGACAGAAAGAGTGAGACATGGGAAACAGGAGGACCAAGATCGTTTGGGATGTGGTGAGTCATATTCTGGGAGTTCAGCACAAGTCTGGAGTGTCTGAGCCAGTATCTGAGGATGAATCCGGTTGGCTGGATGGTGGCTGAGTGTAAAAGTCCTTGAATTGAGCTGAGGATTTTAGACTTTAATCAGAAGGCGATGGAAATCCCTGAACATGTTGGAGGGAAGACAAGGCACAATCTAATGTTGGTGAGAGTCTGTGTGGGGTGGTAAGGGCTGGGAGCAGAGCAAGCCCCGTGAGGCTACTGCTGATGACTGACTCGTGAGTAGCAGAGCCATGAACCACAAGGGTAACTGTGAGTGGCAGAGGGGCTCTGTGAAGTCAAAATGTGCACTTCTGGGGGCTCCCTCCTTGAGTGCCTCTTCTTCTCCTTGACCTTTTCTGTCACACTCTGTTCCATAATAGCAGTCCCTCTGGGGTCTGATGCACCCCCCCATCCCCACCACAGGAGACTTGAGGCTGGAGTGTGTGGATGAATTTATTAAGATTCTTATTTATTTATAAGTTGTTATTTGATGTCTTCTTACAGGTCCAAAATGATTTGAGTTATGCAGTGTGATTGTATGCAAATGTGTGTTTTCCCACCCAATGGGCTCACAATCTCACAGGCAGTGAGAAGCAAGGCTATAGAACAGACGACCTGGATATGAGCCTGACTCTTTCACCTGAAGGATACATGCCAACAGCTAGTTTCCTGTGTGCCTCAAGCCTCAGAATCCATACCCGTGGAGCTGGAAGGAACATAGCCTACTCCTGATTTTATTGTCTAGGTAAAATAAAGTTACACTTGCTGAGTGCTTAGCATAGTACCCCAAGCACCCAGAGCATGCAAGTAGTCAATCAATACCAGACTACTGTTATTAATGCTTCTTCAGGCAGTAGTTGTCAGGATGGGAAGCCTACTTGCCCTAAGCCCTTGCTAGCCCAGCCTGTGTGGTCACTTGTGTTTTCCCAAGGCATATCTTCTAGTCTGACTATTAGTGTTCTTTCCCTCAAATCCCCACCTCCTCACAAGCTGATATAGAAACCATCTGTATATGATGCAAGTACCTATATTCACAATTCATTGGTTTTACCATATAAAGACCTGGAAGACAATGCAAGACCTGATCTTTGCCCTCAAGAAACTCCTCTGGGGCAGGGGAGATTGACTGCTCTAATAGAAGAGCTATGCTGTGGAGCACCCAGGCCAGGCATGTGCCCATGGTGGGCAGCAGCCCTGCCAGGGAAGTACTGTGGTGAGAATGAACTCTCTCTGTGCAGGTACCAAGTGACTTCCCGTCATCCTCAGCCAAGGGCAGGAAATATGGCTGCAGGTGACACCTTGAGTCTATGGAATCAGGAAATCCTGACATTGAACACCCATTTTTAAAGCAAAACAAATAAGTAAATAAACTAAATATTGAACACAACTGTCTGAGTGTGTGAATGGTACGAAGTCACACCATGGGAATTGTCCCTGCTGAAGAGGAAGTTGGAAATGTTGAGACACATCAGTCAGATTTGCAGCTTCAGAGCCTGTCACTGTAAAAACCAGGCATAAATAAGGCAGAACGTAGACCTGGCTATCCTGAGGGACTTACAAGTTTAAACCAGGACAGAGTTTAATTTGGGAAGTTGCTGTATTCTTAAATACTTTTCTGTGTTCCAATGGTTTTTTTTTTTTTTTCATCTGAGAAACAGAAAGTGCCCATAGGCCTTAGAGCCTGGGACTAGAAGGGGAAGACATCCCCTGATGTCACAACTAAGTTGACTCACTTCTGTTATTTTATGCACTGGGTTCTCTCTCTCTCTCTCTCTCTCTCTCTCTCTCTCTCTCTCTCTCTCTCTCTTTCTTTGTTATTAGGGAAGCATTAAGTATTGAAGAAGGAAAGGCATCAACTCCAACAGGTGGCTTATACAGTGGCACTGGAGTCATGCAGTCCTGTCTGTGCCAAAGCTTTATGGGAAGGTAGGATAAGCTCAGAAGAATAATTCTTATTTAAAATTTGGGTTGTCTGTTCAGCTAAATATTTTCTAGAAATTTTGCCCTTATAGGAGAGAAAAGCATCGTGGCATAGTGGTCTTTTTATCTCCCCAAAGCTACCAGGAACTCACAAGAAATGAAAATACACATTATCTTATTTTTAGCTTTTCAACAATATTGTTACTTAAAACACTGATAAATGTAAATGCTTATTAATCCTAAATTGTTGATGATATATGCATAGAGATGTGATAGCCTATGAAGAAAGTGAAGAGAGCTTCATTTTAAAAAGCTCATCTTTTCCAGAATTGACATTTATTTTAGATTCCCAGGGAAGTAGATAAGCCCTATGAAGGACCGATATCTGAAGCTCCATAGAAATGTTTCTCCATGTTTTCAATCTAGACAAATGGTTAAATAGTTCTGGGGGATCTGTCTCTTCATTGTGTATGCTGTCTATAGCTGTGCTCTAACTAACACCATACTAAGAATTGCATTTTTCTGTCTCCCGACTTAGATTTAAATCTTGCAATCACTACTGGGAAGTGAGCTGTATCATCTTGAGAAATCAGACCACAGAGACCAGCCTGCAGCTGGCAGCCTGGGTCATCTCTAATCACTTAACCCTTCATATCTAAGGATGGCTAGGAACAGTAGATTCCTTCTCTAAAATACACTATGGTGCATTTTATCTAAGAACTTTGGAGAGTTAAAATGAAATAGTGTGCCCAGCAAATCTTTGTCTCATAAGTGGACTTGGTGCCAATGTACATGGCTGATTCTATGTATATCTCCATGTAATTCTTTCCTCGTGGCTTTCTGCTAATGTTTGAGTGAATAAGTGACTGTGGCATGTATGTGCCTGTGTTTTTGCTTGGAACTATTCAATGACTCTTTCTGTGCATGTGCTGATGTGTGTACCCATTGTGTGCCTGCAGAAAAATACTTCCATGTCATAAAATCAGAACAATGATATTCAAGGCTGGTGCAGAATAATGTTTGAAATAATGACTGAAATGATTTTCCCCGTATTTATACCTAGGTACCAGCACTTCCCAATCATGTACTTGGTTGGCTAGGAGCTTTTCTTTGGTCAATGGTGTATCACCAAATGAGACTCAGAGATGTAATAAAAAATTGTAGATTGAGCTTATCTTCAGTTCTATAAGAATATTTTATTTAAAATATATGTATATAAATGTGTCTCTGTGTGGGTATATGCACGTGTGAGTGCAGATATCAGCAGAGTCTAGAAGCCATCAGATCCCCTGGAGCTGGAGTCACAGCCAGTTGCTGAGCTGTCTGACACAGGTTCTAGGAACCAAACTTTGCTCCTCTGGAAGACAGAAAGGGTTTTTAATAGCTGAGCCATCCCCCCAGACCATCTTCTGTGATTTTTAGAAACTCAGACCAACCACACTGTCATTGTACCTGAACTAGGTATGTAGATTATAGCATAGCCTAGCTACCTTTGTCTCCAGAGCTGAAGGCCATCAACTGGCAGCTATGTGAATGAGACGATCTTATACTGAAGCTTTCTCCTCATCTAAATGCTGTGTGGCATAGAAGTGTGGGACCTGGGAAAGCCCCACAGAAGGCTGTCCTTGCTGGGTCTTGCCCAGATTGTCAACTAGTTTGTTTAGGAATTTGTAATAAATGATTGGTGTTTCAAGTCACTCAGTATTATGGTTTGTCACACAGACAAGTCTAATCAGCCAACCTGGTAATGAGAGGGAAGTTTTTCTATTGGATAAAAGAGTGTTGGTGAGAATTTATGGATGTGAATTATAGGAAGATACATAATTTTCTGTTTAATTATTTATAATTCTGGTTGTTTCTTATGAGTTAAACAATAGAAAATGGCTATATTTGAGTTGCTATCATTAACTTTCATGCAGACATATGCACATTAATGAGACAAATATATGCAGAGGCCCTCAATCCTGTGTGCTCCACGGCTCCATGGCTGAGGAACTGACAAGGGTGTCTTAGTTCACTTTCTGTTGCTAATGACACATCAGAGGCTGAGTAACGCATAGTGAAAGAGATTGGCTTAGACTCATGATACAAATTCACCTCGGAGGACAGCATCTGATGATGGACTTCTTGGCTGATAACGCAACAAGATGGCTCAGGACTGAACATGTCAAGAGACAGAAAGCTTGTGCACACATGTATGCATGCACACACACCCTCTGCTCACCTTTTCACACTGTCTCACTCGTGTGATGACTTTATTTCATCTTAATTATTTACTGAAAGCCTCATCTCTAAACATGGTAGTTGGATAAGATTTCTTTCAATTTGTCTTTCTTTTTTGCTTATGTTATGTGTACATATATATGTGCATGTGTGTGCAGGTATGTATACACTGTGTTCATGTGGAGGCTGGAGGTAGGTGTCAGGAGTCTTCCTTCATCCATCTACACTAGGAAGGGTGTCTATCTCTCAATCTAGAGGTAACTGATTTGGTTTGGCAAGACTAGCTGGCCAGCCAGCACCAGATACCTTCCTGTCTCTCCAACCAGCACTGAGATTAAGGGCTACATCACCTTATCTTCAGGTACAACCCAGATGGGGTCTTTTACTAGCTTAGATCTCGTCAAGTAGGCCAGACTGGCTAGGGAGATGCAGGGATCCATCTATCTCTGCCTCCTGCTAAGTGCTAGGATTACAAGTCCCAATACATATGGCTTTTTATAAACATGGACTCTGTGGGATCAAACTCAGATCTTTTTGCTTGCAGACACACATGCACACACACACACACACACACACATGCAGAGACAGAGAGAGAGAGACTCTCATAAACATGTTATCTATTGGTAGCAGAGTTAATATTGAAGTGAGAAATCACGAAGCTATCTTAACTGGAAGTTTCTCACCGTCCTGCTTTTTAAGCACTAAACTTCATGATGCCTTCAGTTGGCCATGTCCGTAGGCCACAGCTAGGAACTGTTGTCCCGTTCAGTGTTCTGATCCTTGGATGACAAAACTGAAGTCCTTTTGCAGGATTACCCTTGTCCTGCCTGGAATCTAAATAGAAGAGGTCAGAGAGCTTATCTATGAGGATCTCAGCCTTTACCTCTTTCTGCCTTATATAACCTATACTAGAGATGAGAAAAGGAAGGTCCATGGATATACAATTGATGATCTAAAGTTATTCTAGCTGATGGAAAACATGGCCCAAGCATAAAATTCTGCTTCCAGATATGATTATTTTCCTAAAGGTTGGTTGTTCTTGGCTCACATTAACTACACACAAGGACTATTTTGTGCTCACCAGGTACATCTGAAACAGTGGGGACTGAAGAAGATCGTGCACATATTTCTCCCTTGCTCAAGCCTCTACTTACCCTCTACTGCTTTTCTTCCAAGAGGAAGCTTCACTCTGCAAGTGAGATCCATGAAATGAGTCCACAGTGCCCTCTCTTTCCTTTTCTAGCCCTCCTGGACATGTGTGTGTATATATAAATTATTTAATTATTTAAATTATATATATATTATATATATAATCTTTACCTTATTGGATCTTGGAACTTAAGGCTCTGTGATTGGCTAGACAAGCAGGTCATCAAGCTTCTGGGATTCTCTTGTCTCTGTCTTCCCAGTGTAGGGATTACAGACTCATACTTCTATGCTTGGCTTTTAAGTGGTGCTTGGGAGGCACACTCAAGACTTCATGTTTGTGTAGTAACTGCTTTTCCAACTCATCATCTCCCCCAGCCCATCCAGTCTTTTCAATAATTATGATTTTTGGCACAAGGTACCTTCAAATATCTTAATCATCACTTTAACAGCCACAGGGATCTGAATGTTGCTACCCCACAGCATTTCCAGATTTTTTAGGGCATATGCTAGGGCAAAGGTTCCTTCCACTACACCCTCTCATTGCAGTCAGTAGATAGGCTATGCTTTCTTCTCTATGGGTGTTTTTGATGTCACAAGCTGCAGGAACCAGCCAGTAGCTTGCCTGCTCTTCTGTTCTGCAGCTTCCATGGCTCATTGCTTTCTTCCCCCAGGAGAGCTATTCAGGTTTTTTAAGATTTCGTACCCATCATCAGCTTTTAAACATAGCCTCACTATGTACGCACATTCGTAACATTATATTGCATAGTTATTTTTAAAAAAAATTTAGGAAAGAAAACCATGCAGCTTCTAATTTCAATAATTATATTAGTAAGAGTCAGCCACACTGTTGTGTATAGCTAAGCTCCATTGGCTTTGAGTGTTTCACAATATCTTACTGAGGAGCACACTAGAATTTACGTTTTCATTTGGAGTATTTCCAGGTTCTTATTCCTCAGAATGGTACTACAAACACATTTGTGCTTCCATATTGAAATATACATTTGGCTTTTTTTTTGTTGAGTACATATCCATAAGTGGAATACAAAGTTGTAGGGTTTACAATTATTTAACTTCGTAAGATAATGTTAAATTTTTTCCAGTGGAGCTTACCAGTTTTTTACTCATTGGATGCTTCTATGTGTCTATATGGTCCCTAATACTTCCCAATGTTACCTTTCTTGGTTCTACCAGTCAAATGACTATCAGAGGTAGTTCATTTTGCATTTCCTTGATATAGTCTCAATTGTTTTCCGTTATTCATATGAGTCATCTGAAAAATTATTGCCCATTTCTTTTCTCTATATTATTTTGTTTGCTCATTTTAAATGAACTTATAGCAGTTCTTTTTATACTTTTTATACCAGTCCTTTTCAAAATAATTTATTTAAATTTATTTTATATGCCTTGATGTGAAGGTTTCAGATATACTGGTACTGGAGTTACAGTTTAGAGCTGCCATGTGGGTGCTGAGATTGAACTCAGGTTCTCTGGAAGAGCAGCAAGTACTTTTAACCACTAAGCCATCTCTCTAGCCCATATCAGTCCTTTTCTATATGAGTATATAGTTTAAGAAGTATGATATCAGAAAAGTTTGGCTTTGGAATTTTTTGGGGGAGGGGCATAATTGCTTATACACATTGAGATATATTGGAGGAAGAATCCAAGTTTAAACAAAATTTGAGTTTCATACATACCTTATAAATATTCTAAAAATAACATATTTTCAATTCTTTTCTAAATTAGAATGTAGAATTGCAGCTTGGGATATTATGCTGGTCCTCAAAAAGTTTCAGATTTAAAAAAAAGCCCAGTCCAGAAAAAAAAAGTTTTAGAGTTTAGGTTTGGGAATGAAAGATATTTAACCTCTATATAATACAAATATGTGTTTGATTTTGATTTGCAATTCCTATTTTTCTACAGTAAGATTGTAATTTGATGCCTTCTTTAGCTGTTCTGGGACATTTCTTTTCATATACTGTCAATGGCTATATCAAAACAGAACAAAACAAAACCTCAACATGGTCTGGTGTCAATACCCAAATATATTTGCAATTTTGTTTCTATGGTTTCAAATAATTATATGTTCAACAAATATTAGAGTACTAATGGCAGACGAGTAGCCCTAATGTGTTTCTTTATATTTTATTAGAAATTTTTAAAATTTGTGGTTTTCTGGTAGAAGAATATTTTAGAGCAGTGGGGCCACTGTCCCTGAACCCCCACTGTCACGCCTAATGCTCTGTGTGCCATCAAAGCATGCTCAGGACTCTGACATCTTACAGCACTTAACTGAAACACAAGTCCCCAGGAACTCATCACTTTTCTTCCAAGAAGTGAGATTCCTGCTTCCCCATAGTTGTAGATGGTTTGGTTGTCAGCCATGTGCTGCTTTGCAGCCAGAGTTTCAGCACTTCCTGGATCCATCACGGAGCTGCACATTACAGAGAACGCAAACCCGTTTGCCTCTATTATTGTCATAATCAAAAGGCGGGGCTACAGTGAAGTATTTGCTCTGTGCCTGCATATCTGTTATCCGAAGGGCCCTTTAACCTAAATGGTGTGCTTTCTGTAATGCCTTTGGTTAATGAATGGGTCTGTGAGGGCCTCAGAGCGGTGCAATGTGGGAAGAATGCTATAATTTCTTTTTAACATGCAGGAATTCTGAATACGAGAAAATGCATGCCAAATTTTATTGCTTCTAAATCTGAATAATTGTATTTCTGGGCTGTGCATCTGGGTAGATAATAAAGCCACAAAACAATTTAATGAAACATATAAAAAATAAAATGACATTACTAAATATTATAATATGAAGAAACTATTTTTTGCATATTGTCACCTAATCTTTCAACCATATAGCAACAAATAATGCAGCCATAATTGAAAGTTTTATTATCCATCTGAGTAAATTGAGCTCAAATTTACCTTGTTCTTGTTAGTTGGTGGGCAAGCCTATTGAGGTTACTGACAGAATTTATCTTCGGAGTGGATTTTTTCCCTCCTTTTCTATGAAATCTTATATGATCAATAAATATACCTGTTGCTTAATCTATTCTGAACTCAGCTCTTCAGAAAGCCACTCCTTGGTGGCCCTGTGACCCATACTATCAGGCAGGCCTTGTTTTAGAATCTGACTGCATAGACTACAGTTGTTCCTGGTCCTAAACCCCCACAGACACATGAATGTAGTATGAGTTTCTGGCCTGGCCTAGCTCTGAGATTCAGAGCAGCAGTCTCAAATAATCACACATAGTCTTTATTACTTACATGCTGTTTGGCCGATGGCTCAGGCATATTACTTGCTAACTCTTACTCTTAAACTAACCCATGATCAGTTGTAGTGGGATTGTGATCTGTTCCATTGTAAATAATTATCCTGCCTACTAGTTTAATAAAAATAATGGTTGGCAGAAGGCAGACAGGAAGTGTGGGCAAGGCTACTAGACTAAGAAAACTCTGGGAACAGGAAGAACAGAGTAAAGATACCAGGAGACACAGAAGTTGAAATGCTGCTCTGAGAAAAGGTACCAGCTGCATGGCTGAACAAGAGAAGAATCATGGGTTAGTTTAAGAGTTATCAAGTTATATGCCTGGGCCCTAGGACCATCAGTTTAAAATTAACATAAGCCTTTGTGTGATTACTTGGTGCTAAGCAGCAGTGGGGCTGAACCTCTGGGCTAGGTCCAAAAGTCTGGGCCAGAAACCTCTTACAATTAGCCAAGTGGCTTAGTACCTTTTTCAGAGCAGCATTTCTATCTTCTTTCTTCTGCATTTGCCTGACATCTCAGTTCTGTTCTTCTTCACAGAATTTTCTTAGTCTGGTAGCTCTACTCATACTTCTTGTCTGCCTTCTGGCCAATCAACATTTTATTAAACCAGTAGGAGGGACAAACATGTACAACGTACAAGGTCATAATCCCACAGCACATGAAGGAACCTATTTTTCCTTTCTTGCCTGACATATGCCTTGATACTCAGCCTGGCTTCAGAGAGGAATGTTATGCTCACTATAAAGTGAGCTCAATTGCTATTATGAAAATTTGTGTAGTGATACCAATCTATCAGAACAGTTAGTTCATCTTTCCTAAAAGGTCCTCAAACAGCCTCCATGGCTTGAGGTGGGGGGAGACTGTAACATAGGAGGAAACCCATCTGTGTGATCTTGAGAGCTGAACAGTTGATCCCACTTCTAGAACAGGGGACCCTGTGTTCTTACGCTAGGCTGTAGGCTGTGGAGAATGCTAATTCTTGGAAGAAGGGGACATGATTTTTTTCTGCAGCATCTGGAGCAGTGTGAGATAAATCTCTACTGTTCTCAATCATCATTGTTAAACTTTGCTCATTATGAAATGCTCAGCCTTTTTCTGGAGCCCCGGCTTGAGAAAATGAGTCTACCTTGTTATTTACCAGCTTCTGAGGGCATGTGGTAAACTGTTGACACCATTCAGCTGAGGACTAGCCTTCGGTGTAAGTCAAGAAGCCTCTTCTCTGAGCATGCTCAGTTCACAGCCACTGTGCTGGGGAAGCCTCTTCTCTAGGCATGCTCAGTTCACAGCCACTGTCCTGGGGAAGCCTCTTCTCTAGGCATGCTCAGTCCACAGCCACTGTGCTGGGTAATTTTGTCAACTTGACACAATTTGAGTCCCCTGGATAGTAAACCCCTCAACTAAAGAATTGCCCAGATCACATTGGCATTTTCTGGATTGCCAATTGATATGGGAGGACCCAGCCTCTGTAGCTAGTACTTCATCTAGGTTGGTAAGCCTGGGCTGCATAAGAAAGATATCTGAGCAGGCCTGGGAAAGTAAACCAGTATGCAACTATAGCTTTCTCAATGGCCTCTACTTCAGTTTCTGCCTCCAGGTTCCTACTTATATTCCTACCTTGACTTTCTTTAATGATGTACTGCTCATAGTCTGGAGAGGGGGAAGTACCAGCTTACTTGTTGGCAAGACTGAAGCCATCCCGTATGATTGGCTCTTAGCTATAGTGATGGAAATCTTAGATTATCCTTTTATTGAACAGCCATGCCCATCCCTCTGTGTACTCTGAGGAGGGTGTCAGCAATATGCCTAATACTGTACAAGAGAAGAAAATGACCCGGTGTTGAGATCAGCAGCATTATTTCAGAAATAAAATTTTTCTTAAAGGCATTACAGTTTTTTAAAAATTGTAGTAAAATACACACAACATGAAACTTGCCCTCTTAATCAAGTTTAAGTGCACAGTGGGGCAGTACTAAGTACATTCACATTGCTTTGCAGCCAGTCTCTAGAACTCTTCATCTTAGAAATGCCCATTAAGCTACAACTCCCTACATGCCCCTGCCTAACAACCATCCTGCATTCTGTTTCATATTTCTTCCTGTTTCTGTTTTCTTATGCCATAGATGTGGAACCAGGAAATGTTTATCTTTGTGACTGTATAATTTCACCAAGCAGAATGTCCTTAGGATGTGTTAAAATTTCTGTCATTTTTTAATACTCCATAGTTTCCCCATTTTACTATTTAGCTCATCTGTAAGTAGACAGTTAATCTGTTTCTGAATATCATGAATTCTGAGACTGTGAATATGAGCATACAGGTGTCTTTATTGTTATCTGCTTCAAATTCTGTTGGTGTGGTTGGGATGTTATATATCTCTCAAAGGCCCATGCATTTGTTGGAGACTTGGCCAACAATACAGTGCTTTGGGAAGTGGTCACACTATGAGGGCTCTGACCTAATCAATGGTCTAGCCATTAATAGACTCATAATTTGATAACATTGTTCTTTGGTGGTGGGAACTAGGAGGTGGGGTAAAGTTGGAAGAAGGGGTCACTGAGTAGCTTGAGAGGATATATGTTGTCTTTGACACCTTCTGTTTCTTGAATGTCTGGCAATGAGCCAGTTTTCTCCACCACATACTCCTCACCATAATGTATGGCCTCTCCTCAGGTCCATGGGTCAGAGAAACTATGGAGTAAAAACTCTGAAATTGTGAGTCCCAAACAAAACTCTGCTCAGCTTATGTCACAGCAGAAGAGGACGGGGTAGCACAGGTGTCTCTCAAAGCCCAGTGTGAAATTGCCGGATCATAGAGTGATTTTATTTCTGAGGACATGACAGATGGTTTTCCACAGCTGCTATACCACCAGGGGCTCCCACCAACATATAGACATGCAAAAATTGTAATTTCTCCATTCTTTTTTACAAAGCTTTATTTTTTCCTGGAGTGACTAAACCCAGGGCCCCACACATGTTAGACAAATAGTCAACCACTGTCTCAGTAAATTGCTTAGACTAGCTGCCTTGAAATCAGTCTGTAGCTTAGTATGTGAGGATGTGTCACCACCGTTTTGATTTTCATTTTTATAACTATTAGAGGTAGGAACATTTTCTTCATGAGCTTCTTGGCTGTATATAGACCTTACTTTGAGAAATATTTCAGTTCTGTCTATTTCAGTCAAGTATTTTCTGAGTGGGAGAAATACTTTTGTATTCTAGATATTAACCTCTTATCAGATATGTTTCTTTCAAATATTTCATCACATTGTATGAACTGCCAGTGTGCTTTATTGATTGTGTTCTCTGATGCATGGGGACGTTTAGTTATGGAAAGTCTGGATTTTCTGTCTTCACTTTTATCACTTGTAGTTTGTGCTTCATCTTCAAGAAATCACTGACAGATCGAATGTTATAAAGCTTTACCTAGTTGTCTTCTAATTTAATAGAATAGTTCTAGACTGTATGATTTGGGGAGGAATTTTTATATACATTGATTATATAACATAAAGGTCTAACTTTATTTTTCTCCTATGGCTATATCTCCAGCACTAGTATATTTTGAAAATATGCCTTTGTAAATTCTTTCAAAATGTGTTGCAATGTGTTTTGATCATGTTCACTCCACTGCTCCAATTCCAAACAGATCCATGCTCTCTATCTTCGCCTCAATATCTACCCAACTTCTGTTCACTTTTTTTTTAACTCATAAAACCCAGTTTGTGCTGCCTTAACTACTTTAGGGAGTTTAGCCTGAGCCAGAAGGTGGTCAGCCTACCTGGGGCCACATACAAGGAGACAACTCCCCTTTCCAACAGCTCTCAGCTGTTAGCAGCTCCTTTGCTAGGAATGCTGTTTGGGGCAGACATCTCCCTGCTGTAGAATTTTTTTCTGGTTTGAGCTTTGGCAGTTCTTATGCATGCTGTCATATTTAACTGTCAGTTATGTGTGTGACTACCCTACTCTGCCTTAAAAACATTGTTTACTTGAGCAGTCTCAGGATCTGTAATACTTCTGTTCCCTCCTTCTGGAGGAAGATTCCTGAGCCTGGAGTAGGGAGGGTATGATATGTATGACCTATTTAGGGCTCAGCACTCCACAGCCTCTTATTCTCAGGACTATACTTTGAAAAGTCTTCCACATCTCCATTGAATGGACTTGGAATCATGGTCAAAAATTATTCAGCGACACACATGAGAGTTTATGAGCCATCGTGTACACCTCAGGTCTTTGCTCCTATCCTTCTCTCTACCCCACGCAGATTCCTGTAGCTTCATGGTGAGTTTTGAAATTAGAAAGTGTAAGGTTCAAGTGTTTTTCAGAATCGTTTTGATTGTTTAGATTTCCTTCTGATTCTATATAAAATGAAAATTTCTCATTTTATACAACATTCCACTGAGGTTTTGATGTAGATAGTGACCACATTAAATGTGAAGGCACTTTGAGTAATAATTTTCATGTTAAAAAACATTGAGACCTTTGTTCTATGAACATATAATGCATTTTACCTATCTTTTAAATTTATTTTCTGCAATAGCATTTTGTTTTTAGTATGTAAGTCTTTTGTGCTTCCTTGGTTAAGTTTATTTTTAATCCCCTCTTCTCTTTTTTATCTCAAATCAGGGTCTCACTATGTATCTCTGGCTGTCCTGGAACTCCCCATGTAGATCAGGCTGGCCTCAAGCTCACAGAAGTCTGCCTACCTCTGTCTTCAGAGTGCTGGAATTAAAGTTATGGGCCACCACTTCCTGGCTCTTTTCTTTTTTCAATATTTTATTAATATTTATTAATTATTTTATTATTTGGTTTTTAGGTTGTTCATTGTTAGAACATAAAAATGCCAGGGGTTATGCTCTTCTACATTGTATTTGCCCCTCCTACTGGTTTAATAAACCGCTGATTGGCCAGAAGGCAGACAGGAAGTGTGGGTGGGGCTACCAGACTAAGGAAACTCTGGGAAGAGGAAGGGCAGATCAGAGATGCCAAATAGATACAGAGGAAGCAGAATCAGAATGTTGCTCTGAGAAAAATTACTAAGCCATTTGGCTAATCATAGGTTAGTTTAAGAGTAAGAGTTAGTGAGTAATATGCTTGAGCCATAGGCTAAACAGATTGTAATTAATATAAGACTTTATGTGATTATTTGGGACTGCTGCTCTGTATCTTGGGCTAGGCTGAGCCAGAAACTTCTGACTACACAGAAATGTAGCTCATTGCTCTTTTTTACTGTATAGAATATGTTGATTTTGTATCTAACTTGCTGAGCTTATTGGCACTAACAGTTATTTTTGTGGACATCTCTAGTGGTTTCTATATACACAATTATTATTAGAAACATTTTAACAGTATTCTGTAAACAAACCCTCTCTCCCTTTGTTCCCAGGTCTTCTTATCTCTCACTGCTCCCTCCGTTCCCCTGGGCTTTCTTCCAGCTCTCACTGGCATGCTCACTGGTACTTCCTTTGTGCCTGATCACTCCACTTTCTCCTTTCAGTGGCTCTGATATTTTCTCATAACCTCAGGGCAATGTCCTCACTCTTCAGCAGAGCTTAGAAAGTTCTTCAAGATCTGACCCAGTTCTGGAAACTCTGAACTATTGTAGCCTTTGAATATTATTTGCACATCTCAGGACCTTTGGACTGTTTCCTTGCCTGGTGTATTCTGCCTCTCACTTCTGGCCATGGCTCACAATGCCAGAAAACCTTGGCCTAGCTAGTTTAGTAGACTGCAGTATAATGGCCCTTGAAGACCCCATACTCATCTCATGCCATTTCACACAGTATTTTTGTTTTCTTCTTTATATCTCTCCCTAAATAGACTGTGTTCTTATATGAAGGGAAATGTTGACTGTCCCTTGATGTATTAATAACCATTCATGTAATTATGGGCCCTGAAAAGATACTGAGGAAGGACACATGGCAGAAAGATTTGGGCAGGTGCTGCATTTTTGTAGGAAAAGGAGCAAAACAAAGTAGAAATGAAGGAATCTAGAGAAGGGTAAATCTCTTTTTATCATCTATTAAAATAAGGATAATTCTAACAGCTTCATATATTCCACTCAAATAAACTCTAGAGAATAATGTTCATTGAAAATTGACTATGTCTGTTTTTCTTTCTTGTGGTACCTATGAGTTGATAAAGGGTAAGAAGCATTATTTGCCTGCACATTGATTAAGATGAGGCACCCTGGGAAAGAACAAAGGGCTATAACAATGCAATACAGGATATAGAGAGAGCACATAGGATGGAGAGAATGCAGTAGGTGCAGGCAAGAGGTATTGAGAGGAAAAGTGAAACGAAAGTGATTTTCAGTGTCTGGAGCTGGTTCACCAACCATAGAAGACAAGACACTCTTTCCTATGCTCCAGTATCTTTTCAAGGAAGGAAGCTTCTGGGGAGGTCAGACACCCCTTTTCTAGAGACATGATTCGTAGTGGAGACCAGAACTTCATAATGGAAAAGCCTGCTCATGGTGGTTCAGTGAGCTGCTCCTGCTGCCTTAGCATGGTGCTGGCACTTGGAAAACCTGTCCCATTGCTTTCACCTGGGATGCTGGAATGTGTCAGATCATCAGATAGTAGATAATAGAGAGTTGTCATGTGTATAGAACATTCTTGGTGGTTTACTTGTGTATATATCAGTTACACAAAACACTTAGGGATAGTTAGAGGCTTGATAACTAGTTAGAACCTAAAGACAACTATCTTTAGAAGATATTTATTTTATTTTTAGTTATGTGTATGTGCATATGTATAAGCATGAGAGTGCCAGTGCCTGCAGAGGCCAGAAGCTTTAGATCTCCTAAACCTGAAGTTACAGGTGATTGTAAACCATTAATGTGGATTCTGGAAACAGGACTCTGGTCCTTTTCAAGGGAAGTATTTGCTCTTAATCACTGAGACATCTCTTCAGCCCCATTAAGGTAGCTTTCTAAAAATGCTTTTTGTGAACTTAGAAAACGTTAAAATTATTTCAACTCTCTCTGTCTGTCTCTGTCTCTGTCTCTGTCTCTCGCTCACACACACACACACACACACACACTTTAAAGATAGGACCTCATGTATTTAAGGATGGCCTTGAAATTACTATAGCTAAGAATGGCCTTGAATTTACAGTTTTCCTGCCTTTGCCTTCCAAGTGCTAGGATTGTAAGGGATGCTCCACTATTTACAGTTTATGTAGTGCTGAGGATGAAAACCTCAGGGCTTTGTGAATGCTAGGAATGCAGTCTGCCAGCTAAGCTGTATTACTAGTCCTTATGATTAACAGTTTTAAATCAGGCAGAAAGTATCATCTGCTTCCCTGCTTTGTACATCAGACTGTGTTTAAAACTTTGAAGGGATGAATACATGAGCCATGCTATAGCTGAGCTTTTTGGGCTGATGGTGAACATATTTTCCTACAAGAATTTTAGCTAAGAGGTTGCTGTAGCATTTGTTTATGGCTGTATTCTTAGGATCAAAAGAGCTATCTTAGGGTTTCTATTGCTGTGAAGAGATACCATGACTACATCAACTCTTACAAAGAAGACATTCAATTGTGGTGGCTCAATTACATTTCAGAGGTTCAGTCCATTATCATCATGTTGGAACATGGTGGCATGTAGGCAGATATGGTTCTGGAGAGATGGTGCTACATATATGAAGGCAATAGGAAATAGACAATATCACTGGGCATGACTTGAGCATATATGAGACCTCAAAGCCTGCCTCCACAATGACACCCTTCCTCCAACAAGACCATACCTTCTCCATCCAACAAAGCTACACTTCCTTATTGTGCCACTCCCTTTAGGGGGCATTTTCTATTAAATTACCACAGGTGCCTTTTATATAATAGATCCTTGTACTGGATAATACTGCTTTTCAACTTGATCAGGCCTAGACTTACCAGGAGACAACTTTTGCGCATGCTTCTGAGGGTTCATCTAGATTGAGTTATTTGGCATGGATAGACCTTAGCTTTCAGTGACATCATCTCATGGACCCTGAGCTGAATAAAAAGTAGCAAAGTGAGCTGAACACCATTATCTACCACTCTGCTTTTTTTTTTTTTTTTGGTGGATGCAATTTGGCCAAGCACCTCAAGTTGCCATGCGTTACTCTCATGGAAGCTGAAAACAACTTCCCATCTGCACATTATTTGTTATCAGGTATTTTTGTCATAGCAATGAGAACAGTAGCACAAGACTCAGGGATTATTTGTTTGACAAAACTATTTAAAATGTGTTTAATACAAGATACAGTGAGAAACTCTACACAAATAAATATAACTTAGCCCCCAGATATGTTGCCTGGAACTCAATATTCAAAAAGAAAAAAAAAAAAGAAATGAACAGCCAAATGTGAGTGGTACTTTGGAAGCTGAAGCATGAGAATTATGAATTTGAAACCTGAGTTATTCAGTGAATTGCAAGCCAACCAGAACTACCAGAGCTATAAAACCATACTTTGTGAATTGACTTCAAAACATAACCAAATATACTCCTGAGCATTCCTCCATTCCCAAGGAACGTGATGGATACCAGCTATCACCATGGAGACTCTAAAGGGCTATCACAGGAGGTCTGAAGGTTCATATATTCTTAAAATTCACATTAGAAACCCCAAGCTCTATATCATATTATTAAGAGATAGAGCCTTTGGATGGGCAATTAGCTCACAAGAGTAGAACTCTCATGAGAGGGATTAGTACCCTTGTAAAATAACCCCAAAGGAGGGTTATGAGATGACTCTATGAGTATACATGATTGCTGCCAAGGTCGACAATCAAAGTTTGATTCCTGTGATCCACATGGTGGAAGATGAGAACCAATCTATGGAGTTGACCTTTTACCAGCATTGTGATACATGTGCTCATACACATATGTGTACACATACAAACATACATACATGGAAAATAAATAAACAGGGAAGGTCATTCACTATATGAGGATATAATGGGAAGACGTCATTTGCAAATTAGACTTTCCAGCCACCAGAGCTTTAAACTTGTTGTTCACTAGAAAATTAATCTATGATATTTGTTGTATGAACTTTAACATGCTAAAATACTCACTCCTGGAGACTGACCTAGAGTCAGTCAAGGATAGACCATTAGCTCTGAGTAGGAAGAATGTCTTGAGGCAGAGTAAAGCCTGAACAAACAGTGGTGGTGTGCAGAGATGCTGAGAAGGTTTCCCTAAAGAAGTTTTTAGAGCGGAAGGGACTAGTCCTGAATGTGACATTGGGGGTGAGAGGGTTTACATGAGGATGCCCATGTCCAGGCCTCCATTAGTGTCTACTCGATACATGGTGGTAGTTGGAGAAGCAGGCTATGAGAAGCTGTTTGGAGGCAGAGACATGCTTCCTTCCAGTGTCTTCTGATTTCCCATATTTCCTGTCTGTTGAGTTTTCTTGTTCCCATTTCACCACTTAAGAAGTGAGGGCTGTATCTACTTTGCCATACTTACATATGCAAGCATCAGTGAGGGAACTGCTCTGGATTTCTTACATGGAGAAAGACAGAACATTGTGCACAAAGATGGATAGTTTTTTAGTAGCAAGTGGTAAGAAATAAGGAGCATCTCAAAGAATATTAGCATGCAACTTGATTTTTGCATAGAGAATTCAGACAAACTGCTTTTGCAGACTTAAATAATCCCAGGATGAAAGGTACTGTATAAATGCAAAGTGTTATTATTATTACCCAGTGGCAAAGAAGGGCATTTCAAAGAGTATTTCAGTACAATACAATTTTATTTTGCACAGAGAGTTCAAGGGAGAAAGCTTTATTTTATAGACTTAAATAATATCGTTATGGAGCTACAGTAAAATAAATAATACAGATATGGTGTTAAAATAAATAATACAGTTAGGAGGCTTAAATAAATAATGGTGGAGAGAGAAGAGAAATTAAGAGTCCTGGGAGAAGGCAGGGGGAGATGCAATTTTGAATTATAAGTGGTAGAGAATTGAGGTCTACAGGGTCCTAAAATATTCACGAAGAATCTACATTGACCAAAAAAAAAAAAAAATACACAGAGGAGGACAGTTCACAATCAGGGGCTTATATGGCAGTGTTTTAAATTTTTTTGTAGCCATATGATTTCCCATATGATTGTTATAATGACTCTGAAGGCTGTACCAGACCTTTCAATGGAGGATCTGAGGATCATTTTCCTACTGTGGTCAAGGTCCTAGGTTTAATTCTTAGCACCACAATGAATTAGAAAGTAATGACAGCCATCCCAATGGTTTAGCCTTTACAGGCAACAGTGCTTCTTTTTAACCTTTATTCCACAGCCTGTCCCCATTTGCTCACTTTTGTAAAATATGACCTCATTTTCCATAAACCCCAAAGCTTCTGTTTTGTAAACTATCACATGTTCACTGTTTTTTTTTTAATCAATGAATCAGCACTGTCTGAATCATGTTTCTGATGCTTAATTAATTAACTAATTAATTAAATGTATGTTTTAGGGTGTGTGTGTGTGTGTGTGTGTGTGTGTGTGTGTGTGTGTGTAAACCAAAGGTCAATCTTGGATGTTGATCCTCCAGGTATCATTTACTTTTCTATTTTGGAGACAAAGTCTCTCACCTTTACTTAAAACTCACCAGTTTAATTGGATTGGCTGAAGAGCAAGCCCCAGGGACCCACCTGTTCCTGCCTTCCCAGCTCTGGAATTACAAGTGTGTGCACTAGAATGCTTGTGTTGATTTTTTGCTAGTTGGTTTGTTTTATCATGTGTTCTGGCTATCACACTCAGGTATTCATTCTGTCAAGACAAGCACTTTAATGATCCATTTCCTCAGCTCTTCTGTTGCTTTTAGAGCCCAGATTCCCCTTTTCTCAGGGGTGATCAAAATGCTCAAGGACAACTAAACCTCTCCTTTTGTGAATGTGAGCAAGCTGAGTGTTGAGGCTAGTGTCTAAGACTCAGAATATGTTGAGTTCTGATGGGAAGAAGTAGGAGAAGGTCTCCCATTAGCTCAACAGTTGGTGCTGGGATCAAGCTCTTGGATTGAGAGAGTTAGAATTATAGGGTTGAAGCCTATGAGAACAGAGATGCAAAGCCTAGGTGAATAGGGTGGCTTTCTGAATCTTTCATACTGTTGGAAGAGAGATTAGGCTATAGAGTTGAAAAGTCTGATATGTTTGAAATCATCTCTGGAGGACATAGAGGCTCCCAAGAGTGCATGTGTTTGAGCAGGCATTGTCAACATGGAGGAATGTAGTCCAGCCTGTCCTTGAATATAGTTTAGCACTGAAGATGAGGGACTGGACCTAACATAGTGAATGTTAGCACAGGCCAGAATCACTCAAGCATTCTATTCTAGTTCAGAGCCTGGCAAACAGAACACACCTTGGGCTGGAGGTACTTCTTTTCCATCTTGGGTCAATATTTGGATCATCACTATTAATTTCCTGCTCTGGATACTTTAGGCAGAGGGTCACTTTTCATTCTTCATCCAGATAAAATGTTGATAAAGAGCTACATATTTTTCTTAATCTAGAGGGCAGATTTCAGCTCCCAATGGCCCTGTTCTCTACCTGTAATTGATCTCACTATTTTTTAAAGTGACTGGGTCTCCTTCAGTTTATTTAGTAGAGCACATTTTTGTTAACATGTTCATTTGACCACTCACTATTTGTTTAATGTGAAAACATGTTTTCCAGTACAGTTATGAATGTTGCCCAACACAAAATCTTAAAATTACTTGAAACATTATGAGTTGTTAAAATAATAATTTTATTATGTTGATAGTTTCATAGGATATATTTTGATCTTATTCATTTCTTCTCCTAGTTCATCTTAGATCCATTCCTATCACCCAATTTTCCATTCTCTCTCTCTCTCTCTCTCTCTCTCTCTCTCACACACACACACACACACACACACACACACACACACACACAATCCAAACACAATTTGTATTGCACAAATGCCCTTGGGAATGGGGCCTGCCTTGGAGCACTGTTGACCTACCAGTGGTCACACTCATTGATTCCCCTTCTCCTAGTAATCATTAGTTACCAGTAATCCCTTAGTTAACGGTGGAAATTCATATTTATTTCTCCTACAACGTGATAGAATTTAGTCTGGCTTAAGCTTTCACAGGTCTTGCACATGCTCCCACAGTTGCTGTGAGTTCATACTTGTAACTGCCCTGCTATGTCCATAAAATGCTGTCCCCCTGTGGTCGGTCATTCACCACCGCTAGCTCTTATACTCTTTCTCTCTCATTTTTTTGGGACTATCCCTGAGCTTTGAGGGGAGGAACATGATAGAAATATGGCCCATTTATGGCCAATTACACCATAGTCTCTTATTCTCTGCATATTGGCCAGTTGTGTGTTTCTGTATAAATTGCAATCTAATACATTAAGAAGCTTTTCTTACAAAGGTTGAGAGATGCAAAACTCTACGGGTGTGGCCAAAGTCATTAAGTGTCATTTTAATATTATGACTTTTTAGAAAAATCATAGTAGTGTGCTTTCCCCTAGAGTCTATCTAGCCATAGGTTATTGGCTTCAATGATGGTGCCAGGTATAAATTTCATCTTATGGAGTGGATTTTAAATCCAATAGGGAATTAGTTCCTTACTTCCATGACATGCATGCCACTATCACAAGAGTGAGCATATCTTCCAAGGCTAGGCATTACTGTAGCTCACAGCATTCTCAGACGAGTAAGAATGATGATTACTTTTCTCCTCCAGTAGTGATCATAGCACCATATAGTACCATGAAATATAGTTAATCAGGATGAAGTCGTTATCAGCTTAATTTCTTCATGTATATGGTGACTTCAGCAATAGGGGCTTCCCATCAAGATGTGGAGAATAACCAGAGGCACTGGCCTACAGTGTTTGAAGTGGGTCTAAATGAGATAACCACTGACCACAACTAAGTTAACTCATTCCTGATAATGGGATTTCTATTTTTTAGTATGTGGTGACAAGTTGGGAAGATTCTTTTTCTGTTTTGTAATTAGATTGTAGGGTTCTTGGAGTGTGAACACTGCAAATGCCAATGCTAATGTTTAGACAGGCCTGATAGACTATTTTACTTGATGGGGTTTACCTAGGAACCAGACATGGACCAGTTTCCTCTTTTGGCCTTTCCACCTCATACAGCTGTGCTCTGGGTGCTGAGTGGAGAATACGGTTTTGGAGTTAGGCAAGAAAGTTAAGGAAGGAAATTGAAGCAATGTGGGAGCACCCAGTTTTCTGTCTAAATGATGGTGTCTGAGAAGTCTTCTCCTGGATGTTTCGGACAGTTCCGCAGAGGGAATACAGAAGGCTTTGGGGTCATTGTTTCCCTAAAGATGAGGAGCCAGATGTGCTGTTATGTACTATGGAGGAGAAAGAAAAAAAAACCCACACAACAAAAATGAAGAAACAAAATAGAAAGGCTGAGAAAATATAAATAAAAAAGAGTGCAAAGTTTTATTGTCAACTGCTGCTGTCACCTCCTGGAACTACAGTCATATCTAAGAAATATGTGACATACTAATAGGAAGTAATTTACCCAAGGATGTTTTTGTGTCTGGAATTGCCTTCTCCGCTCTGCTTCGGGAACTTTGCGAGTGTATATGCATGAAAGCTGGGTTGGTGCTTCAGAAACGTCCCAATTTGTGCACAATGTGACTTTTATAAGGCCATTAAAGTCATCCTGGGGAAGAGTGCTGTGGAAAGCAATGATACATAGGATCTCAAGGAGCTGGTGAAGGCAGATAGAGATGGCAAAATGATGACCGCACGCTGTTGGTTAATGTGACTTTGAGAGCTGTAGCTTTCCAAGGCATTCACATGCCAACCCAGGGTTTTTTTTTTTCCTTTCTTTCTGCCCGTTGTGTGTCTACTAGGGCCTGGGTGGGCCTTTAACAGTGCCTTCTTTGGTCCAGAAGACACTGTTGCTTCTGATTGTGGTAGGGTGGACACTCTGAGTGCAGAGGTTAGGACTTAGGCATATGTTCTGGCCTTAGGACTCTGCTCTCAGCCTGGGAAAACCCCCAGAGCTATGGTGACACTAGGACACTAATGAGAAATCTCCATAGCCATTACAGTGAGGCAAAGTTCACAGACAAAAGCATGGGGAACCTTTAGCCCTGTGAAACGGTAGAGGCCACAGAGTGAAGAGGGTAAGAGAAAGAAGTTAAAAGGAGAAACAACAGGAAGAGAACGGCTGGAAAGAGAAATGAAGAACCAGGAATGGGAGGAAGAAAAGCATAATGGAGCCAGCAAGAGAGTGAAGAGGGGCAATTAAGGGCAGGTTCTGAGTGCAGACCAAGGAAGCATCACAGGGAGGATGAAGGAGAGGGAAGCCCCAGCAACTTGTCTCATTCATTTTCTTTCCTCATGTATCTTTCTGATTATTCTATAAACTCAGGCAAAGTAATCAGAACACTGAAGGGCAAATTCACCGATAGCACCCATGGCCAGAGAGGGCGCTGCCAGAGTTGGCTTTGTCCCAGAGGAGAGCAGACAGCAGATAGCCATGTTGAGTATGGCGGCAAGTTCTCATGTTGAATGATGTCTTAGGGCCCTTTCCCTACTGGGCTGAGACGCTAGAGGCTGGGATCTTGCTTTCTCTGTGGCGGAAGCAAATTAGCTGAGCTAAGAATCCCTGTGTGCAGAGATGGTTGGTGTGGTGGGACATGCCTCTTCATTCCTATCACTCAGCTAGGAGCAGAACTCTGATGTGGAGACACCAGTAAAGGGACTCTTGGGTCCTTACTGGGCAGTGGCTACATAGAAAAAGATGGAAGGAAAGAGATTATGGGGCCTTTAATTTGTGCTCTGGCCTGTGTATATTTCCTGTGTCCTAGCTTGGGAAAAAAGAAATGAGCCCTTTATCAATTTTTAATAAATTGAAATGACAAATAATCCATTTAATAAATTATTAACTGAGAAAATTACTGAAAACTGAAATATCAAACAATCGTGAGCAAATGCTCGAAGCAGCGTGTTTATTAATAACTTACCCTGCTGTGGGAGAGTGCTGATGCTGTGGATCCCACACAACCGCTGGCTGACCCCATCCAGGCCCAAGGCATTGGAGACTTCAGATTGGACTTTAATAGGGGCATGCTCTGTGCAGGGGTGTGTGTGTGTGTGTGTGTGTGTGTGTGTGTGTGTGTGTGTGTAACACAAAATGAGCCCGCAGCTGGACAAATCATTGGCAGCTCTTGGTAGCAGGTACTTGCCTGGACATGGCACCTTGGCCGACCTCAAGAAGTTTTTAGATTGCTCCACATGGAGCTGGAAGAAGGCCAATGATGTTCATACTTTTAAGGCTTAGTTCTTTAAATTAAGATCTGTATTTTCAGAGTAAATTGCCTATACTTGTGTGTACCTTAAGATGTATGCTCCTAACCTCCAAACTATCTAAACTAAAAATGCTATAAGCTAAAAGTGTCTTTAATACATTTAACCTATGGCGTGCCTTAGCAATACAACCTTCAGCCAGTCATTCTGAGATTCCATATTGTATTTATGCAATGGAACAGTGTAATCCTCGGGTATCCAGTTTTCCTGTTTGTTATCACCCCTGCTTTACAGGCAAAGGAAAAAAGAATCCCAAGAGTCAATAGATGAGCTATTTTTTCTTGGGTTCATGGGGTTGGCTAAAACCTGTAACCTGCCTCCATGCTCAGCCTTGCTAGAAAGACATTCTCTGCTGGGAAAGAGATCTAAATTTACTTCTACTGAATGCATATTGCTTCTGCGCCAACACAAAGTAGAACTGCTGTAAACTGGGGATTGTGTGGCTAAAGGGGCAGTGCTGGCATGATTGGTGGCAATTAGGAATAGTGGAATCCCCTGCCCTAGAGGGAGGCTTGATGGTCTACAAGCAGCTGGCCTGAAATGTGGAAGGAGGGAAGGGATGCAGGAAGGTGCTGGGGAGGCTGAGCCCTGTGTGAGGGAGTGCTCAGCTTCTGTGAAGCCCAATGACCCCAGGCCATGAGCCCACTTCTAAGTGTGCACATTTTTGCAAGATATCCCTTTCCCTTCTCAGAACTTTTACATGTGGTCACACTGGTGTTCAGTGTGGCCGAGGAAGCATCTCACCATGTTCTGGACATAGTGATGCCTGTATGACCCCTGTAAGTGACAGCAGACACTGGCACCACGAATTGCTTGATTTTTCTAAAAGCAGCCCTGACTCTGCTCTTCCCTGGGTCTGGAAGCCAGGAAACATTCTCCATTTGCCCTGATGTGGGAGTTGGGGAGGTCAGGTCAGCTGACCCCCTCATGTCCTAGTTTCTTTATCTGTAAAATGGGGATAATAATAAACAGGGTAATTTGATGACTGGGATTGAAACGTCCCATTATATAAATACAATATGGCACTTTGGGATGCCAGGCTGTATGCTCGAAGTTGGTGCTGCAGTGGGTATTTTTAGGAAGGAGGGATGGGGGGAGCGATGGGTAGTTTATAAATGTTTGTTACATTAAAAAATGTGCGCGTTTCAGTTGTGCAGAGCAGAGTATCATTTGTTTCTAGAAAAATCCACTGCTGTGGAAATGAATTGGTTTGCGCTGAATATGCGATGGTTCAGAGAAAGGGATATTAACCCAATTTGCATTTCTTTGAACTGAAATAAATTATTGCCATGTTTGCATTAGTTGGGTCAACTGGATGTGATTGGGCAGGCTGCCTGTGGGAAGGGCTGGCTTTGGGCTTGGAGGTTTGGGGCAGGGTCAATGTGTGCAGATTGGCAAACAGCTTCCAAACTTGGTTATTAACCTTTGAAGGCTGTGGATCCCCTGGGTCTGGTGACAGAAGGGCAGCAGCATACCCATCGCCACCAACTGAACTGTGTACAGTTCTCAGTAGAACTTTTCATGGTTACAGGAGCTCAGTTCAAACCCAAGGGAAGGCATGGCTACAACTTGATATTTTATGGTTAGATCACATCACAGTCAGGTGGGAGCCCAGTTTCTGAAGCCTCCAATGATTTGTGCATACAAAACAGTACTTAATTCTGAAAAGGAGGTCAATCAAAGACAAGTTCACTTGTAAGATGTGAGCTGGGGGCTTTGGACACTTTGTACCAACATAAAATAGAGTCCAAGCCCAAAGAGGAAGCTGGCCAACACACACTCTGTCATATCAGTTACCAGAATTGACTTCACTGGCCTGACTGGCAAGTCACAATCTACCTTTCTTTCATTTTTCCACCCAGTACCCATAGAAACCGCAGAAGACATCTCTGTAATGTCTTGACTCCAAGTCTTGGACCTTCTTCAGGGAGTTTCTTAGGCTCTAAAAGATTAGCCTTAGCAGTACCTAGCATGATTGGTGGTGATGTGAACCCGTTACTGCCAAAGAAGTGGGGCATTGTGAGTAGTGGGCATCTGACTGTGTGGGGATGTTGGTGACTATTAGGAAGGTTATGCTGAGGGGAAGAAGAGGCTACATTAGATATGTGCATATGTTTTATGGCTGCTAGTTGTGCCCAACCAACTTCAGCAACTCAAGTCTCTGCCTACTGATGGAGTAAGAGAGCAAGGGCAGAGACAGCCACCCTGTCTGTGACCACCTAGAGCATCAAAAGCTCTGCTAATTCCCAAGCTATGGATTCATACTTCACAAGTTCCCCATTTGAACACACTGTTTTATTGCAAAGAGGCAAACATAGGAAAAGAAGATGATGAGAAGCAGAGACCTAATTTGAAAAAATAACTCCAGGGAAAAGTCCCTTTTGTATCATTCTTCTGCTTAAAACCTGTTCACAGTGTTGCAGTGATTTCAGGTAAAACCCAATTCCCTTAACTCAGCACACAGTTCCTTACTCCCTGCTGGACCAGTGCCACTGAGCTTTTGGTATTTCTGAGTGTTATGCTCTCTCACTCTAAACCCAATGGCCTTGAAGACTCCCCTCCCATTGCAGTCAGAACCTGTAGACAATTTTCTCTGGTATAGACAAGACTCCAGCCACTGTGATAACATCTATTATGTTGTTGTAACTAGGAGGAGACCCTGGTACTACAAGCTGCTCTGGACAGAGCCTCGGCCAATGCACTGTTGCACTCTGAATGCATGTCCAGCCACTTCAGAGAAACTTAGGAAATGCATCTTGAATGTGTGCCTTTACACAGTAAAATGGTTCTGTGGAGAAAATGGGGTCAGTCTCATTGTTCTGCCTCCCACCCAATCCATTGATTACCTCTATCACACAAGATAATGGCTTGTGTTTCCTAAGCCTCGTCACCTGTAAGGGGAGCTCTCACTGTCTACCTGATAGAGTTTTCAAGGAGGAAATGAGTTAATGCACATAAAAAGCAGGGCCTGGCACTCAGATCTTAGCTGTTATTATTCTCCACAAGGGGTTGAGAGTGACCAAGTCCAATGCTGTCCTGTAAGCAAGAAATGATTCTCCTCAATATGTAGAATCACAATTGGCAACAATCTGGTGCTTTCTGGACACAATCTCCAGAACAGGGGTGAGCTGTCTGAACCTTAGGAAAATGAGTCAGATTTTGGGGGTCCTCTGAGGGCTCCACTCAGGCTGCCAGTATTGCAGGATATTAGGTTGGATCTAGGAAACGGTAATGAAGCAGGGAGAGGGGAAACACTGTGCCAGTGTCTGGATAGGTCTTACTTAAGTTAGGGGATGGAAGCCATGCTGGGTAAATGAGGCGATGAATGTGTGAGTGCCCAGAAAACTGCAAAGTGTTGTTCAAACGAGAAGCATTATTGTTCTCATCTGTTTCTCTTCTTTGCACTCCCAGGGATTTTTAATAAGAGATTCTTTGGGAAGTTCTAGCTTGGCTCTCGATTATCTAAGGGGAAGGCTGTGTGCATTGGGTGAGTTGGGAGGCCTACATTTCTGAGCAGAGCAGAGGTCCTGGCTGGGACAAAGGGACCTTTGGCAGTAGGAAGAGGGGTGTGAAAATGCATCTGGCTGCCATCTGAAGATGGAATCTCTCTTACGTGAGATGCTTCCCAGCTTTGGGGGGTCACCCTACCACTGCTCAAAATATTCTTAAGAGACAGAATGGCCTCTTTAGAAGATGAAAAAAAAATGTGGCTGGGAATGATTTGAATATCTTAGAAACTACCCTGAATTCTCAAGTCTGTGCTTCTAACTCAAGACCTGGGTTTGTTCAGGGAAGTGCAAGCCATTTTCAGTTGCTTTACACAATGGTCAAAGAGCTGATATGAGAAGAGAAGATTCCTGACCCCTAACACCGGTGATGGTCCCATAGCATGACTCATTAGGTTGATTGGCTTCTGCCTGTTTCTGGCATGCCCCTGGATCTCCTTCCCCACTTCACAGCCATGGCAACAAGTCTAGCAAATAGGTATTTAAAGATGTGAAACCCAACTTCAGCACGAGGAAGCTAGCATGGCAGAGAGGTCAAAGCACCAGGCCAATTTCCAGGCAAATGTCCCTTAATTTGCAGCTAAACTCAATCTGATCATGTGTATATTTTTCTGGGGCAAAGGAGACTCACCTGAGAGAATTAGGTGAAATCTTATCCACTAAAGTTGCTGGGTCACTGAATGGCTAAACATCAGGACATTGCATATACCTTTTCAGGCAAATTATCTGTTTTACAGTTGCTTCAAATCATTCACTGGTCACTATTTCTAAGCAATAGTAGTCAGCATGAAGCAAGGACCATGGTCTTTGTCACTGACCCATATATAGCAGTGAGCATAGCTCTTGTTACACAGCCAAGTTTAATTGTGTTTGTTCATTATGGTGAACTTGAGGGGACTATCCTATGCAAATTTCCAAGCTCTTAGGAAGATAAAACCCAAACAGATTCTTTTTGTTCAACTGTCAGTGGATTCTACACGGTTTAACACAACTCTTATACAGATTAATATGTTTTGGAGAATGTAGCTGTCAAAATATTAGTGGTTAGACAATTCTCTGAAGCAAAGAGGGGCAGGAAAAATGTAAATTTATTTTCATTAAACTAGAAGGGCCAGTTGATAGACTCTCACTGTCCGAGTTACCCGTTTGTCCAAGATTTATTCCATTCCCAGAAAACCTTCACTCATATGCCCTACCTGCCTTTGGCTGCTTTCAAAAGTTATTTAGAAATTATACTTAGAAGTGAAAAATCAGGAGACAGACCTAACCCATTGTCCAATGGCTTAGACTTTAGGGATGATGAATATTCACCTTTTTTAAAATCTCAGACCAAATAAGGACTTCCAAGGACATCATTCAGTGTACAGAGGTGACCAAGATTAGCAATAACACTGGTGTTCTGACTACTAGTGCATAGGTGCTTCTGTAAGATAGGAAGTGTTATTGACATGGCATCTCCCAGTCCTGATGTCTTCTTAAGGTTCTTCCAGATCACTCTCTGAATCATGTACCTTTCACTAACAAGAGCAGTGAAGAGGGACATACATTGCTCATAAAAGGCAACATGACTACAGACTCTTATTTTTAGTTGGGTTATACTGTCAAGAGTCTGGGTACCAAGACAGTGACTTCTTTTAGAGATACAAAGAGAGAGGCAGAAGACAGGTCCTGGAGTCAGAAGACCACCTATTGTGGGACATCTGCAGCAGCTCCATGAAAGCCAGAAAGGGTGCTTTCTAACCTAATTGTTCTTACAATCATTTATTTGTTTATGCATTAGTGTTTTGGAAAGCACCTAGGGGAAGCATGGCTCTGCAGATACTCAGTGGACAAGACAGTCATGTCTTCTGTCTCATGGAACTGGGGTAAGTGAGGTGGAGAGATAGAGATAATACATAAGTCAACAAATAGCTAATATTTGTACAGATTTTAGTACGTGTTTAGAAATGAATGGACTGCAGCTGTGGCTGAGAATGACAATCACAAGAGAAAGCTTTAAGCTACTTGCTACACTATTCTGCCACCACCAACTGCCATGCCGTTATAGGGAGTGGCCTTCCTTCCATTATCTGTGATATACTAGCCAATTGTGCCTACCAATTACTCAGAAACTACCCCCATAGTCTCTCAGTTCTATCCAATCTCTCTCACTTTCTCTGTATAATTTATATTTTAGCATTTGGTTATGTCACACAGCTTGTGGAAGAGCCAGCTGAGGTCTGGAGGGCAGAAGGCTTCTACCTGGCCAGCTCACGAAGGCTCCAAATCTCACCTCCTCTATTTCCCTCAATGTCCCACCTACCCTTGCTTCCCTGTTGACCCCAGAGTAGGTTGTAACAGTTCTTTCCCCTTCTTTTAAGATTTTCTTCCTATGGTCATGGGCTTCAATGAACTTTTTTGTAGAATGACTGTATTAGGCAAAAGTTTGTGTGGGATCCAATAAAACATCAGATGATATTGAGCATACATCAGGCAGAGCCTGCAGCTCAGTAAGTTATTATGTGTAAATGCTACAACTTTATTTTGAGGAGAATACATGTGTACTATCAAGCTGTTTTATGGATACGTGGCATGATTGATTACAGCATGTGGATCTGTCGCAACAAGAGAAACTCAGAATAATTTGTGGATATTTAGGCTTCAGCAATTTGTTATCCAAACACAACTCTAGAAATGAGAATTCTTACCATTTCAGCGATTTCTCTCTTCCCCTCCCTAAAAAATGACTTCCAGAGTACTGACTTCTGATGGCTAGGAGTTGTCTTCTTGCTCTTGCTTGGTTATGTTATGTTTCTGGTCACTCATAGAAAGTCATGCTTGTATCAAGTCAGCAGCAGCAGCAGCAGCAGCAGCAGGTGGAAGTTGGGTAGAAGATGGGCTGGGATGTGTGTGTTTAGAAGAGATGAGATGTGGGACAGGGTGAGGTTCTTACCTTAGGGTGGTCTTGGTTATAAGTTAGTAAACAAGCAAAGCTGAAAAGCATCTCCATGACTTGTTTAGAACATGAAATAGTTTGGGTTAAAATTGGATTACATCAGGGAACAGAATGTTTTGAAGATCAGCCTGATGCAACTTGTTGCTAAAAACAATGACAGGACCTAATTGATCAGCAACTTTTCAAAGAGTCATTTATCTTGACTTCATCAATCAAGCTGCAATACCTACCTCTTCCCTAAACCATCACTGAGCAACTGGGGACATGATGATCTTCTCTGGCCTAAGAGCTGAGGACTTTCTTTTGATGAGTAACTATGCTTACTGCTTGGGTTTCTGGTATGAATTATGCACCTCTCTCTGATTCTCACATGTATGGAGAAGAGCCATGGCTGAGAGGAAGGGAATTGGGGGTCCAGTTTTGTATTAGCATCTTGGCTCTGCCTTCTGCTGCGTCTATGACTTTCTCTTTGAGAGGCAATTCCATTAACTCAGAAGCAGAGATGAGGGAGCATATTCCAAAGACCTTGCACCTTGGTGATCTGTGAATTAAACATAGGAACCAGTTTATAAACTGAGCAATCAATCCTACTCAAGAAATAGTTATGCAGCCACTATTGATTTAGGTACAAATAGTCCTCTTGGTTTCATTTTTCTGGTCAGTTACTTAAGATCTCAACTGCTTATATTATCGGAAAGTCCAGTTCTGCACTACCTCATACATGTTTACTCCAAATGAGAAAATAATCACTGTTTAGGGGCAGTGTCTGCTGTATCTTTGTGCTTTACAAAGCTTGTGCTATCTGTGAGCCTTGGCCTAAATTATGCAAATTGTATGGGTCTAGATCCTGTCCCAGGATTGTTGGGTTTTTCTAGGCTTGGCTCCTCTTGCACACATGCTCAAACTTTGCGTCATCATTTGCCAAAGCTCTTCTATAAAATTCTTTAAGTCATATGACTGATTCCATGACACTAATTTATACCCTACTTTAGAAAAATCTCTTTTAGTAGTCTTTTTCTGGTAGAGAACTTAGGAATGTCCTGGGGATAGTGAAATCATTTCTGTGCCTTAGGATGGTATTTCATTATTAAGTGGAAATTAAAAGTAGCATCATGGTTGTTGGAAAAATTAGATGAGATGCTACATGCAAAGCTTTCCTAAGAAGAGTGTGTGTCATGCACTGAGCCACAGAGGTGTTATTAACTGTTATCTGCTTGATTGAAGGGTGACAGATAATGGTTACTGTGATCTATGTGGTTCTCTAGTCTGAGATTTGCACTGCTGAGATTAGAATTCAGGTTGTTTCCCCCTTAAAATGGTCCTAGTCTCCAACAAATAAAATTTAGCTGTGTCTTTTGCCTCAAGTGACTCTCAATGAGAGAGTTGAATCTACTAAATTAAACCAGAAAAGAGCACAATGATTGGTTATACCAAATGGTCAGCCCTGAAAACATATATTAGTAACATTATATATACCATACCACATTTATCTATCTACACAATATGTACAAACATAGAGTTATGTATGCAATATCAATAAGAGAAAAGAGACAATGAATGTAAAATAGAATGAGAGAGATATACAGGAGAGTTTGGAGGGAGGAAAGGGAAGGAGAAAATTAATTATATTAAAATCTTGCTGGGTGATGGTAATGCACTCCTTTAATCTAGGCATTTTGGAGGCAGCTTGGGTGTGCTTTGCTTTTTGTTTAAAGTCCACTAATGAGTGAGTACATCCCCTTCTTATCTTTCTGGGTTTGTGATACCTCGCTCAGGAGGATATTTTCCAAACCCATACATATGCTGAAAATTTTAGGATATCATTTTTTCTTACTGCTGAGTAGGACTCTATTGTGTAGATAGATGTACCACAGTATGTTAATCCATTCTTCAACTGAGGGGCATCTAGATTGTTTCCAGGTCCTTTTTACGAATAATGCTGCTCTGAACATAGTTGAGATAATATTTTTGGAGTATGAATATGCATCTATAGGGTATATGCCCAATAGTGGTATTGCTGGATCCTTTGGGATATTAATTCCCAATTTTCTGAGAAACCGCCATACTGCATTCAAGAGTGGCTGAACAAGCTGACATTCCCACCAACAATGGAGGAGTGTCTCCCTTATTCCGCAACCTCTCCAGCATAGGCTGTCATCTGTGTCTTTGATCTTAGCCATTCTGACAGATGTAACGTAGTATCTCAAAGTTGTTTTGATTTACATTTGTTTGTTGGCTAAAGATGTTGAACACTTTTTCAAGTGTCTTTCAGCCATTTGTAATTCTTCTGCTGAGAATTCCCTTTTTGGTTCTGAACCCCATTTTTTGATTAGATTATTCAAGGTTTTGGGCTCTGCTTTCTTGAGTTCTCTATGTATTTTAGGGATCAGTCCTCTGTCTCTTGTAGGGTTGGTGAAAATCTTTTCCCATTTTGTAGGCTGTCATTTTGTCTTATTGACCATGTTCTTGGCTTTACAGAAGCTTCTCAGTTTTAGGAGGACCCACTTATTGATTGTTGTTCTTAGTGTCTGTGCTACTGGTGTTATATTTATGAAGTGGTCACCTGTGCCAATGAGTTGGAGGGTTATTTCTCACTTTTTTTTAAATCAAGTTCAGTGTGGCTGGGTTTATGTTGGGGTTTTTGATCCACTTGGATTTGAGTTTTGTGCAGGGTGATAAGCTTGGATCTATTTGCATTTTTCTACATATTACCATCCAGTTATGTCAACACCATTTGCTGAAGATACGATCTTTTTTCCATGGAATATTTTGGGCCTCTTGATCAAGGATCAGGTGTTCATAGGTTTTTGGGTTATTGTCAAGATTTTCAATTTGATTCCTTTGATCCATGAATCTGCTTCTATGCCAGTACCAGGCTGTTTTTATTACTGTAGCTCTATAGTATAATTTGAAGTCGAGAGTGGTGATGCCTACTGAGGTTCTTTTGTTGAGCAAAATTGTTTTGGCAATCTTGACTTTCCTGTTATTCCAAATGAAATTGAGTATTGTTCTTTCCAGGTCTGTAAAAAATTATATTGGGATTTTGATGGGAAGTACATTGAATCTATAGATTACTTTTGATAGGACTGCCAGTTTTACTATGTTGATCCTACCTATCCAGGTACATGGGAGTTCTTTACATTTTCTGATATCCTCTTCAATTTCTTTCTTCAGTGATTTAAAATTTTTTGTCAAATAGATCTGTTACTTCTTTAGTTATAGTTACTCCAAGGTATTTAATGCTATTTGCAGTGAAGTTTCCCTAATTTCTTTTTCAGCCCTTTTATCTTTAGTGTATAGGAGGGCTACTGATTTCTTTGAGTTAATCTTGTATCCTGCTACACTGCTGAAGGTGTTTATCAGTTGTAGAAGTTTCCTGGTAGAATTTTGTGGGTCTCTTATGTATACAATCATATCATCTCCAAATAGAGATAGTTTCACTTCTTCTTTTCCAATTTGTATCCTCTTAATCTCCTTGTGTTCTCTTATTGCTTTAGTTAAAACTTTGAGAACTATATTGAATAGATAAGGGGAGAGGGGACAGCCTTGTCTTTTTCTCGATTTTAGTGGGATTGCTTTGAGTGTTTCTCCATTTAGTTTGATGGTGGCTGTCAGTTTCTTGTAAATTGCCTTTATTATATTTAGATATTTTCTCTGTATTCCTGATCTCTCTAGGACTTTTCTCATAAAGGAGTGTTAGATTTTCTCAAAGGTTTTTTCGATGTTTAAGGATATAATCAGGTGTTTTTTTCTTTTCAATTTGTTTATATGATTGATGACATATAGAGTTTTCCATATGTTGAACCATCCCTGCATTTCTAGGATGAACCACCTCTGGGTCAAGGAAGAAATTAAGAAAGAAATCAAAGACTTCCCAGAGTTTACAAAAATGAATCCACAACATACCCAAACTTATGAGAGACAATGAAATCAATCTTAAGAGGAAAATTCATAGAACTAGATGCTTATATAAAAAATCTAGAGAAATCCCACACTAGAGAACTAATAGCATAGCTGAAAACCTTAGAACAATTAGAAGCAAACTCACCAAGAAGGAATAGATGGCAGGAAATAATAAAACTTAGAGCTGAAATCAATACAATTCAAACAAAAAGAACAATAGAAAGAATCAATGAATCAAAGAGTTGGTTCTTTGAGAAAGTAAACAAGATAAATAAACCCATATCCAAACTAACCAAAAACCAGAGAAAGAGTATCCAAATCAATAAAATCAGAAATGAAAAGGGGGACATAACAACAGACCCCCAGGAAATCCAGAGAATTATCAGATCATACTTTAAAAATCTGTACTTCACAAAAATGGAAAACCTAGAAGAACTGGACATCTTTCTGGACAGGTACCACTTACTAAATTTAATCAAGATCAGATTAAATACCTAAGCAGACATATAACTCCAAAAGAAATTGAAGCTGTCATTGAAAGTTTCCCAAATGAAAAAAGCCCAGGTCCAGATGGTTTCAGTGCAGAATTCTACCAGACATTCAAAGAAGAACTATTACCAGTACTCTTCAAACATGGCTCATGTCTTACCTGTACTCCATTACATCTTTCTTCTTGGGTGGCTAGATTGTGTCCTCTGTCTGATTCTGCCCTCCTTTCCCTTCATCTATGGTGAGATTTCCCACTTGCTTTTGAGATGCTTTGCCAGAGGCCAAAACAATTCCTTTATTTTCCAATGATATTTCATAGTGTACCCAAAGACATTCCACAACACGGTTATACCCTTTATTCTTTCCTTAGGTTTCTTTTCTTTTCAGGTAACTAACACAACCTATGTGGCATATGATATTCTTTAATGCAACTGGCTATGCTTCAGAACCAACCTTATTATTTGTGTTTTGTGCAGCATGTCATGTCAGAAGTTATTACCTGGAGGTCACTGAGTGAAATAGGACAGACATAGAAAGACAAATTCTGTAAGATGTGGGGTCAAGATGTTAGACTGGGAGGCAGAGAGGTATAGTGGTACTTATGATAGCTTGGATGAAGGACATGGGAAAATGCTGATTAAGGAAATAGGTATAAATAGGATTTAGGGATTTAAAATATATGGTGACTATGTTTTATAATTCCACATCATGCACCTGAAATGTTCTAGGATTATAGATCTTAAGTATTCTCACCATACATATACAAAACACTGCATATGTGAGACAATGGATATGTTAATTGAGGTAGTTGTGATAATCAGTTCACAATGTGTATCTACGTATGATGCATATGTATGTACACATATACACAAATACTCATATATACCCACATATTAAATGATCACATTGCATACTTAACATATCTATAATTTGAACTTGTTAGTTAACTTTCAATGCATTTTTTGGGAAAAATACAACTTAATGGAGAGTGTCCCCTGATATTTTTTTGTTGTCTTTTTAGATACAAGTCTGTTACTGAAAGATACAGGAAAGCACACATCCATGACTGGTGTTCTGTAGTCCCTGGTCCTTGTACTCTGCCTCAATTAGAAACTCACACTTTGATTTCTAATTTTGTTCTCATGTGATCTTTCCATTGTGAGACAGTATTTGGGCAAGACAATGATCCCTACTAAATTCTTTTGCAATCTAACACAGTATGTGAGGAAACCTGACTCCATCTTCTTGGGCCATGGCTGCTTATATTTGGCTCCAGAATAAACTATCTCTTATTCCTTTTAGACAAGAGCCATGTTTTTGCATTGAAACTGTTTATATGAAAGTTTGTAGAATTTGGATTTTAAGCACTGAAAGACATCTTAGTTACCCTCCTGGCGGGAACTGTTCCCAAAAACATCCTTCTAGAAAAAGAAGAAAAATGGCATTTGAGTTTTCTAAATTCTTTTTTTAAGAGAATAACGAGAAAATGGAATGAATGTGTTGTCTATCTGGTGAAGTCTCCCTGACAACCTCATCCCTCTAAGCCTACTTAGATCAACCTGCTTCTGGATGTTTCCCCTGAGTTCTATCCCCTAACCTTCTTTCTCCCAGAATTTAAAGGTACATTGGTATCACAAGTATTCAAAAGAAATTGGCTTCTAAAAGGAAATAGCACACTACAATATCAAATACTGTATAGACAGAGAGTAGAGTGGGGTGGGAGACAGAAAGGAAGTCACTGAATTAGATACTTAATAGGAAACAATTGGATTGATCACTACTGAGAAATTCAGGACAGCAAGAGCAATTGCCCAGCCCCAGTAAGGATAGCTCATTGTCATGATTACAGAGTGAAAGGAAGAGTGGAGACAGACATCCAGGAGCGATGACAAGATCAGGACAAGATCGTGGCTCTTGGTGCACCCTCCTCACCCTCTGGGAATGAACCCACTAGGGTCCTAAGTCTAAACCTGATCAGGCTGTGGAAGATCACTATCTCTCCTTCTTCCAGTGATGAGCCACCTGTGTGGAGCAATTGTATGCTAGTGACTCATAGGAGCCAGACCCTCCCTACTAAAGCTGAAAGGAATCTGGAATCTTCCCCCACCTTAACAGACTGTGTGCTAAATACTCACTTGTTTATGTATGATTTCTGAAATTTTAAAGGGTTGTAAAATAAACGCCATCTCTGACCGCCTTCCTCTTCTGGAATTCTGAAAGAAAGAAAGATAGATAGAAAGGAAGAAAGAAAGAAATGTGCCTCAGCATTCTGGGGCTCCTGTTGGCTACAATTACCAGATGTGGTTGTAGGTATTTCCACAGATCTGAAGTCAACTTAGCTGGCCACCCTGAGTGTCACATAGTCCTTTGCCTTCCAAGAATTCTCAGGCTCACCTTGAATGGGTTTTCTCATAAACCTACAAGGTAGATAGACAGGTATGTTTTCATTTGGGGATGGGAACCCATAGGTACTGGAAAGTATGCTTAGATTGGATTCTTCAATAAGTGAAGAATGACTATACAAACAGTAAGGTTTCAAGCTTCTCGAGCAGAACTTCATTGAGAAATACAGAGGAACAGCCTCTGGCTTGTCAGCAAAGCATACCATCCAGCACTCTTGTACCCTACACCAAACCTTGTCCAAGTAGAGCCAACCAGCCCGGTATACTTTCTTGCGCCTTTCTCTCTGATTTGTCTTCCCCTTCAGAGCTTGGTGTCTAGTTTGTACTCTCACCCATGAAAATCCTTATATACACCACAGTGCATGGTCATTGAGAGAGAACACAGGAACATTTTAAGTCAAAGATAATGTCTAACTTCTACTTAATTAAGACTATTTTCTGGGGGATGGGAAATTACTCTGCATGCCCTGTTTTAGTTTTACCAACTCAAGATACACACACTATTTATCTGACAGACTTGGAGGAAGGCAGCAGGAACCTTCAGCAAAGAAATCTGGATTAGAGTATTTGACAAGGTGCCAAAGCTTAGAGTTTGTATTGTTGAGGGCAGAATGAAGGCCAACCATTGAGAATGGCAGGAAGTGAATTTTAACCCACCACAAAAAGAAATTTCCTATCCTTTTAAAGCTATCCAGATGAGAAGAATCTACCAGAAGAAACTGTTTATCAATTCACAGGAGGTGCTAGTCCCCTAGCAAGGACTGAGAACTGACAAGAAGCATTTTCTCTCAAATGAAAGCCAGTCAATTTTTCTTTATTAGGCCCAGCCATTGGTCCTAATTTTAGATTTTAGAATAGCAGCAAATAAAGCTAATCACTCTTGCACATTTTACAAGAGGGGCTTGTAAATGAATTTCTAATTGGTAGAAATTCAGGCATGTTTATGAAGTGGAATAAATTTCAGGCCAATGGGAGATATTTTTGGGACAGTATGGTTCTTTTTAGCCTACAGTTCTCACATTTTATAAAAATGACCAGTGACCATCCTAGTTGGAGAAATGTGTGGCAAATTCATTTTAACCTTTAATTGCTGAAAATGCTTTTTTGTGGGAAGGAAGTGGAATCAGTAGTGCCTTTGGAGTCCCTTCTGAGTCTTTAAAGTGCACATTCTCCTTTAGATTCAGACCATGAATGAAATAGGAGGGGCGTGAACTAGGGAAATAGCTATGTTGGAAGGTACAGAGTCAGGCAGCGGTTTCAAATAATTTCTGCACCATCCTATGCAGCACATACTGGCCTCAAACTTTCTGTTCCCATAGTGCTTTATTGCAGGTATTTCCCCGACAAACCTAGATTCTAGGATGCAAGCTTCTATATCATGAGTCAATTGCTTCCTTTTCTGTCTAAGAAAATATTCACATATGTATTTTTCTAAGAGCTAACAATTGCCCAGTTTGAAACGTTGCCCAATTTAGGGTGGACTCACCACTTAGTCTTCCTCAGCCTTTGGCTGAGAAAATAGAGGTACTCTATACTGAGCCAATCCTATTGGCTGATAGAGCCACGAGGCTTTATCGTCACAGGTTTAAGCCGGTTTCTCTCTCCTTTGTACTGGCTCTCTGTGACATTTCTGCCGTCTTCCTGTCTTGGTCTCTCCAATGTTTCACAATGTCAATGGTTATCCTCTTTCTAGAATCTCACAGGTTTTCTGCTTTACCCACCTATTTTGGTGAAGACCCTTTTCAATGGCTTTTCATGGAACTGTGTGCATATGAGATTTTAGAGCCCTGTTTGCCTAAATGTTTTATTTCTTTTTTACTTTTGACTTTCCGTTTGGCTAGATATGCACTGCAGTTTGAATGTGAAATGTGTTTGAACACTTGCTTCCCAGCTGGTGGGCACGATCTGGAGGACATCCGAACATTCGGGAGGTGGAACCTCACTGGAGAAAGTGGATCACTGAGGGAAGGACTCCAGGTTTGATAGCTTGACTGTTCATCTTGTCTGTTCTCTGCCTTGTGTATCACCAATATTTGAGGAGTCTCAGATGCACATTCCATCACCAGGGTACTGCCTCCAGCCATGTCTTCCCCTCTGTGATGGACTGTATCTCTTAAGCTGTAAGACAAAAACCAATATTGTTTCCCTGAGTTCCTTTTGGTCAAGTATTTGGTCACAACCAGAAGAAGAGCAGCAACACAATAGGGTACTTTAGGATGGAAATATACACCTGTCACCCACAGTTCTGAAGGCATGGCTTTCCACCCATAGCTTCCTAGACATCATATTTCAGACTCAAGCTTTTCCATTGACAACTCTGTTTCTGTCCTGGTTTTCAGTCTTATTTATTTGATTCCCCTTATTTCTCTGAAAGTGTTTATTCCTGCTATCTCAGGCGATTTGAAGTTTTATAGTCTCCCTTTCAATTAAGTATTCTCTACTTAAAATTTGCTTATTTTTTGATAATTTTATGAATGCATATACTTATTTTAATCAGATTCACCCTAATTTCATACCCTATCCCCTCTCTACTTTCTCCTTCAAACATCATGTGCTCCCCTCACCCAAAACCCAGGATATTCACTCAGTATTACTTGTATGTGTATGACTTTAGGATCATCTACTGGAGTATGGACAGCATGTTAGGGATCACAATCCAATCTCCCACCCTCAGTAACTGGCTCCTTCCAATATATTCTCAGCCAGGGACAAAAATATCATGAGCTGCTCCCAGCCTATGCTGAGATTTTGGTTGATCCTGTGCAGGTCTTAGGCATGCAATCCCAGTTGCTGTTACTTTATGTAAACAACAACCCTACCCTGTCCAGTAAATACTGCTTTTATGCAGATATATACTACCTCTGACTCTTAAAGTCTTTTTGACCCTCCCCCAGTTATTTCTGGGCCTTGGGAAGAGGGAGTGTCATACTGATGTCCTGTTTAAAACTGAGAATAGCATAGTTTTTATTCTCGGCATATTGGCCATTTGTATGCCTCTTGTATTAATAACCATCTACCATAAAAGGATTGAAAGATGTACTAATCTAGAAAAGATAAAATAAGAACTTAGAGGGTAGTTTCTTTCTACATAGAAGAATGATAGTATTACGTTCCCCATTAAGGCCTATGATCTAGCCAGGCATGTGGTCTCCCCGACTCAGTTAACAGTTCCAGTGAGGGCTTTCATCTTGTGGGACAGGCTCTAAATCTATCCAGAAAGTGGTTGATTACTTTCATAACATTCATGCCATTAATGCTCCAGCAGGTAAATCAATCATTATTGTAGCTCAAAGGGTTCACAGATGAATAGCATTATTATTTTCTTCCCTGGGTAACATGCACTATGAAGGTTAGCTATTATGGATGAAACTTCCACTGGTGGGAACCAGCTTAAACTTTCTATGTAATATAACTCAAATATGTGATGGCTTCAGCAATAGGGTTTATCTATCAAGATCTGGAGGATAACCAAGGGTACTGGCGACAACTTGTAGTATTTGAGGTTGTCTATCGGACCACATTGACCAGAACTTTACACACACACACACTCTCTCTCTCTCTCGCTCTCTCTCTCTCTCTCTCTCTCTCTCTCTCTCTCTCTCTCTCTCACACACACACACACACACACACACACACACACACACACACACGCACCATTTCTGATACTGGGATTTTTGTTTGTTAGAATATGGTATCTAGTTGGGGAGATTTTTGTATTTTTTTTCTTCTGTTAATTTGGTTGTAGGGTTCTTGTGTGTCAACTTTGTAGATGACACCATAAAGTTTTAACATTCTTAATAGGCTGTTAACTAGATGCAACATACTCAGGAGCTGAAAGTGAACCAGTCTCCTCTTATGCCGCCTCCACATCAAACAGCTGTGGTCTGGGTACTGAGTGAGTAGTGAGGCAAAACAGGAATTTGAAGCATTGTAGGAACATCCCAGTTTTCTGTCTAAGTGATGCTAAGAGCTTCTCAGAAATTCCTTCCTGGTTCTTGGTATTGAATGTTTTTTTTTCTTTATTTTGTATTTATAAAAAAAAAACAGTAAAAAGAATTTTTTTAAAAAAAAATGTCGAAGAGTTAACAATAACTATACAGAGGATAATAATCATAAGCATGGCTGGTGTTGAATGTTTTAGACAGCTCAACAGAGGGAATACAGAAAGCTTTGGGGTCATTGTTGTCCCAAAGCCAAGAAGAGGAGACAGATATGTTGATATACAACCATGGAAGGGAAAGAAAAAACACACATGCCCACACAACAAAAATGAAGAAACAAACTAGACAGGTTGGAAAATGTAAATAAAAAAGTGCAAAGTTGTCAACTTCAGCTCTAAGTGCCTGTAACTACAGTTATATATAAAAAATATTAACATACTAATAGGAACTAATTTAGCCACATCTGATATTGGATGTTTTATTGGGTGAATTATGGTGTCTGGAGAAGGCTTTTTTTCTCCCATTATAGAAATATTCCTTTTTATATATGTGTATATATATATATATATATATATATTAGGAATTTGTACAATAGTAGGTTCACATACGTCCTTTTAAAAAGTTTTTAGTCTAGTCAGCATTCCCCATGCTCAATCTCTACCCTTTTTTCCCACCTTTCATTTAACCCTTCCAAGTTCTGTCTAATTTTGGGCTGTGGATCTCTCTATTTGCATCCATCAGAACTTTTTTTTTTGCTAACTGTTTTTGGTTCTATTCGAGGTCTTTGGACTATCCAGACACTGGTTCCTGGCCTTCCAGAAACATGTGTCAGGAATAGGCTCCCTTTCATAGCATGAGTCTCCAGTTGGACCAGTCATTGGTTGGCCATTCCAGCCAGATTTGTGCCACTTTTATTCAAGCACATTTGTAGGCAAGACAGCTTGTAGACAGGTTTTGCAGCTGGGTTAGTACCCCTATCCCTCCACTGGAAGACTTGCCTGGTTACAGAAGATGGCCTGTTCAGGTTCCATATTCCCCATTTCTAAGGATCTTAGCTAGGGTCATCTTTGTATATTCTAGGGAGTTTCCATTGCACTGGATTCCTACCTTAACCTGAAATGCTTACCCTCTCTCCCAAGTTCCAGTCATCTCTCTCAGTCTCAGTAATCTCTCTCCTCATCCCTCCCCACAGCTTGATCCTTCCTGTTCCCATTTATCCATCTACTAAATTTATTCCATTTTCTCTTCTCAGGAAGATCTGTGTGCCCTCCCTTAAACTCTCCTTGTCACTTGGACTCTCTGGGTCTGTGGATTGAAGCATGATTATCCTTTACAGATAATATCCACTTATGAGTGAGTGCACATCATGTTTGTCTTTTTGTGTCTGGGTTACCTCACTCAAGATGTTTTTTTTCACTAGTTCTATAATTTGCCTACAAATTTCATGATGTCATTTTTTAACAGATGAGTAATTCTTCATTCTGTAAATGTAACACAATTTCTTTATTCATTCTTCAGTTTAAGGACATCTAGGTTGTTTCCAGGTTCTAGCTATTATGAATAATGGTGCTATGAGCATAGCTGAGTAAGTTTCTTTATGGTAGGATAGAGCATCTGTGTATTATACCCAAGAGTGGTATGGCTGGGTCTTGAGGTAGATTGATTCCCTGATTTCTGAGATGCATCCATCTTAATTTCCATAGTTATGTAGAAGTTTGCACTCTCAACCAGCAATGGAGGAATGATTTCTTTTCCGTTGCTTCACATCTTCTCCAGTATAAGCTGTCTTTCTTGTCTGTGGTCTTCTCCATTTTGACCAACATAATCTGTAAAGTAGAATCTCAGTGTCATTTTGATTTGCATCTGGAATTCAGTGTGACAATTTCTCAGAAAACTGGTAATCCATCTCCTCAAGGATTAAGCAATGTCACTACTGGTCATATACCCTAAAGATGCACATTTACACTCTAAAGGCATTAGCTCAACTATGTTCATAGCAGCATTATTCATAATAGCAAGAACCTAGAAACAACCTAGATGTCCCTCAACTGCAGAATGGATTAACAAACTGTGGTACATCTACACAATGGAGTACTACTCAGCAGTAAGAAAAAATGACATCCTACAATTTGCAGACAAATGGATGGATTTGGAGAATATCCTTCTCAGCCAGATATCACAAACCCAGAAAGATAAGCAGGGGATGTACTCACCAATTAGTGGATTTTAACCAAAAAGTGAAGTGTTCCCAAGCTGCAAACCATAACCACTGAAGAGCTTGGGATCTGAAACACCATGAACTGGCACCTTGTAGCCCATTCTCTCCAGAGGAACACCTCACCCAGTCTCGATATTGGAGTGAGGAAAGTGGATCTGCCTGGAGTGGATACTGAACTAAGCCACATTGGGACCTTGGGACCTCCTGCCGTTTCTGGGGAGGAGATAAGGAGATGGGGAGAAGAGAGAGTGACTGGGTGGGGCGGGAGGGAGAAGGGAGTTTGAACAAGGGGATACATGGATAAAAAAATGAAATTTTATTCATAATAAAAAAAGGAAAAGAAAATACCCACAGCTCAAAAAAAAGGTAATGATATAATGATTTCAGACAGTCAGATAGCATTTCTCTTTCTATGCAAGGGTGAAAATGAAGGGAATAATTAAAAGATCACAAGGCTAAAATTATTAGCCCCAAGCTCTCCACAAACACAGGCAAGACAAGCACCAGTCAGAAGAGGTATACAAGCTAGAGAATCAATGAGACAGGACTGCCTGAAAGGCAGTGCTGGTGAAGCTCACACACAAAGTGGGGTGAGTCATGACACAGGCAGAGACAGACAGTAGGGAAATGCAATTTTCAATATGGTTGTTACATATTTAACACCCTCACAATCTTTTTAAAGTTTTCTGGTTGTTCTTTTACAATAGCCTTCTGTTCTTGTTGCATGGATATCTATTTCTTTCTGTAGACTAACTACCATTTTTATTTTAATGTTTCTTTTACTTCTTTGATTTTTCTAAGTCTTGATTCAATTTTTTTGTTTTACTTTTGTTAAGAGTTCCAATTTGTGAATTGTAACTCCTTGTTCATATTTTAAAGTGAGGAACCACATTTATGACTAAAGTTCTCTGTTATTACTTGATGGTCTTCATAATAGAAATATTGGATCATGGAAATTTTGCTAGTCATCTCACAATCCGACTGTCAACAGTAGAATCACAAATCAGGAAATGTTAAATTTACAACAGCAACCCTGTTAGCTTTCTGTCTTGCTGATGGCCTTCTGGAGGCCCATAGGGAGAAGGAAGAGAGGTGTCTGTCTCACCATTCAGGTACTCAACTTTAATAGATACTTCAGAAGAGGACAGCCAGGAACGACACATTTGTGGTAGAGAAATTAATGTTGAGACTAGAGAAAAAGTTCACATGGCAGAAGGCAAACAGGTGAAGAAAGATGACTATGGCTTGACATGAGAAGCCCAAGCAGTTGACTGTAGATTACCATTGAAGATCTTTAATACTACAGTGGGGGTATCTAGTCTTGGAGACTAAGGGAACAAAGAAAAGAACTGTCTGTGGAGACACTGCTATACTGGAACTTTGTTCTTCCTTAGGTATCCATGACCTCAATTCACCTGGCTCTCAATAGTATTAAATATATTCTGGAATAATACAGAGTGCCTGTGCTGCAACAGTGGGAAGTGATGGGCAGGAGACAAGAGAGATTTTTAAATGTATGAAAGTAAAACAAACACTTTATTTAAGGAAAAGGCAACTTGGAAAAAAAGCCTAATAAATAACTCAGTACAGCTGGCTTAAGCACTTTAAAACCAGTGTCTGTGATAAGCAATGAAAACATTAATATACAATGCTTCACCATAAATGAGTACAATTCAGGCTGATGTATTGCAGCTGAGCCGGCTGGTGGATGGCATGCTTTTAAAGTGATGTTTACAATCAGGATCTTTTTTGCTTGGGGAAGTAGAAGACGGCAGAAATGGCTGAGAGCTTTGCCAGGGTGCGACTCTGAACCTTTGATGTATGGGAGTCCTGCCAAATGGCTGGCTTCCTCTATGGCCTCTTCCCACTCAGTTGAGCACAAAGCAGCTGGGAAAGCTTAGAGCAGGGTGGCAGCAGGTTTATGCAAAGAACTTGGAACAGAGATATGTTCTAGCCAGATACAAGGGCTGGAAACTCCATCATGGCCTTTCTAGGATCTCTGTCTCCACAGCATAGGTAAGAGGGTGCTTCCTAGGTGACCAAGATCAATCCCCGTTTTTGGTGTAGTCTTCTTCTTCTTCTTCTTCTCTATCCTGGAGTGTCTTATTGCTTACTAAGTTCCTCATGAGTCATCCAAGGATGTGTTATACATTGGTGTGTGTGTGTGTGTGTGTGTGTGTGTGTGTGTGTGTGTATTTATACCAAAGAGTTTCACTAAGGTTGCTTATCGGAGGATGAGCAAGGGATAATTTACAGACACATGGCCAACTTACCAGTGGTTACACCACTGAAGAAAAGGTTTTCCCCTTCTCTGGTAAACATTAACTGCTTATAAATTCTCAGCAAAGCCTGGGGACCTTATGATCCTTCTCCCCGCCCTGAGGGAGTGCTGATGGTCCCAATTCTGTGTAGATAATGTAATTGTACTGAGAATGTAAGAAAGCAATAGCCATGTTATGCCCAAGAGAATGTCTTACAACCCATTGCTCCTCCCTTTAGCTCTTATGTTCTTCCCACCCATTCTTCTCCATGTTTGCTGTGCCTTCGAGAGGTTGGTATAGATATATGTCTCATGTACAGTCAAATACTGCAGTCTTTTCAGTAACCATTGTCCACTGTGAAAAAAGCTTCTTTAATGTTTTAAAGTTTGTGAAGTGGTGTGGGAAACCCTCCCTTGTCAATATAGAGAAGAATCAGAAAAGATAATCCACATGAAAGGATGCAAGAGGAAGTTTTCTTTCTAATGTAGGACTAGTCTGGTAATCTACCTCAAGGGAACATTCCTACTGCTACACAGTCATGGGAAGAAAACATATATTTGTTCATAGTACTGTTTCCAAGAGGGACCAGATCCACTTCTAGCAGAAGAGTCTGCCTGGGGACACACCCTCCACCTCATTCTAGTTTATACTCACCCCTGCATGTGTAAATAACCTTCCCTGACCCAAAGTCCTTTCTCTCTCTTTGACTGCCCCAGCAATCTGTCAAGATTTAGCTTTTCTCCTGTTGCCAACACCTGTTTCTCTCTCCTATGTTTCTGGCAGTCCTGACCGAGTGGAAAATAGGAAATGTTCCTTTTATCCTTTTTTTCTTTTTTTTCTCTTATCACTACTGTCCATGAAACAAATCAAAGGCTCAATTTCCTTAAAAGATTCCACTGTCAATCACTGCAAGGAAAATACATGCCATTGCACTGGCAGTGAGTTGGTCAGGGGGGCAATGTCTCTGGGTGCCTGTCACTGGTTAGAAGCTTCTGCATTTTTCTTAATTGGTGACTCCTCCAGTGGTTCCCAAGAAAGAGCTTCAAGCCTCTGACTGTCTGGGGCTTGCCTTGGGCCTTACTGACAGCTCTTGACTACTGAGTAGTGAAATGAACATGCACAGCTTCTCACTCAGGATCCTAACTATAGAGTGATATTGAACTTAGGAAGGATGACCTCAGCTCCCATGTCCATATATGAGATCGAAAGTCAGGTCACTTCTTTGTACTCTACAGATTTTCTTCTGTGCACTTAGACAACCATACATTGCTTCTGCATAGTTTATGATAGGTGAGGTCACAAATTGCCATAAACATTGTGTCTTCCAACAGCATAGATTCATTGTCATACAATACAGATGATAAGAAACTGAGTGCAGGCCTTAGTGGACTGCAATCAGGGCAGATGGATTATGCCTTTTCCTGAGGCCTCTTGGCTCAGGAACCTTCTCTACTGTGGCTTTTTCAAGCTTCTGGAGACAGACCCCATCTCTTGGCTCATGATTTCTTTCCTTTGTGCAGCTATCCCAGGCTGGGTGAGTGAGCCTTACACCACAGTTCTGATGCCCACAATGTGGCCTCTCTTCAGTCTTTCTAATAGTTGATACTAGGCCAGTCATCCTGAAGCACTAAGGATGACTTTCTTACTTTCTGGTCACCATATTTGCACCATCAGCAGCTTTGATTCTTCCTTGCCATGCAAGGAATGTTTTTTTGGGGGATTCAGACACCAACATTTTTGCCTAGGGACATTTTTTTCTTTTACTCACAAAGACTTCCATTAACTTCTGACCCCTAAAGTTATTTATGACAAAAAGCAGGTATTTAGAAAGATTGCTCCCCCCTTCATGTAGAGTTGGCTTCTTCCCTTGGCTTCTCTACATGTCTGGACACAGTATCTGATGAGTCTTCAGTTGCCAGCTTCCCAGATGAGCCCTGTCTCAACCAGAAGCCTCTTCTGGATTTCTAGATCTTTTAGAGACCTATAACTTCCCAAACTAATTTCCAGTCCATATTCTCGTTGAAGGAATTTCTGTTCAAAGCACAGAGGAACATGCTGGAATGGTGATTGGCCTGAGTATCAGGATGAATATTCTCACTGGCTGCACTCATCTGATGTGTCTCCTGAGGTCACAGGCCAGGATTCTTTCTGAACTGTATTCCTAAAATGACAACTGGTTAGGAAAACAAGCTGAAATATTGAAAAAGGAATAGGTAGGTAGGCAGATGATTGATAGATGATAGATACAAAAGTATATTTATATACATATGTCAGTAAGCTCTACAGCATTATGACAAAATTACCTGAGACAATTAACTTCTAAAATGGCAAGTTATATTTTTGCTCATACTTTGTTCTGCTGCTTTAGGTATGTGGTGGTTTCATAAGTCAAAGCATGGCAGAGAAAGCTTTTTTGCCTCATGGTGGCCAGGAAGCAAAATGAGAGTCAATAGCTGGACTTCCCAAAAACTCTTCAAACACATACCCCAGTGATCTAACTTCCTTCTACTTAACCCTACTCCTAATTGTTCCATTATCTCTGAATTGTGCCATAGCCTGGAGAGCAAACTTCATACACACAAGCCTATGGGGAATTGCTGAGACATTACTTTATGTGTATGCATAATTTGAAGGAGGTAATGAAGATGGTAATTTTGTCCATCATCTACCATAGGATGGTGTGCTATTATGCTGAGCACCTGACCACTCTCACACCACATGTATGGTTGACCAGCTCATGGGATGTGTTCTGGAATCTACTAACATGTTATCTGCAACAAACTACTTGCTTCCATAAGCCTTGATTTTCTTGTTACTCCAAATGTGAAAATGCTATTGCGCAAAAATTTTCCTAAGGTATATAATTCTCTTTTCTCTTCCTATCCGGTACCTGTCCTGGTACATTTAGCTCAGCTATCCACACAGTTCTTGTTCTCACTATGCCTCATTCCTTCCTAAAGGGCTTAGTAATAGCACATTGGTATTTTACATAACTTTTCTATCATTGATACCCCTAAAACATGTGCACACACATGTACATCCTTACACAAATGCAAGCTTGTACATACTTACATGTGTGCATCCATGCATATGTATGCTCAGATTAGGGCTGTATATATGACGCCAAAATCCCTTTGGCGTCCTGAATCAAGCCTTTTTTATGAGTGGAGAAGAGTTAATTTCTTAAGGGAAGAGATCCGAGGTCATAATAGGGATGGCCTTGGTAAAGGGATTATAAGTAGAAAATGGAGAAGGTGTTTGGGTCCAAAATTAACAACTGAATTAGTTGCCTAGATCTCTGACTTTCCTCCCACCCAGACTGGGACTGCTGTTTCCAAGGCTCTTTGTAGTGGGATTGTGTTATGTTTCCTGTCATTTTAAATCTTTGTCCCACCTATGGGTTTAATAAAAGCTGATTGGCCAAAAGGCAGTCAGGATGTATGGGCGGGGCTACCAGGCTAAGAAAACTCTGAGTACAAGAAGAACAGAGACAGATGCCAAAGTACAGCCAGAGAGAGCTGAAATGCTGCTATGAGAAAAGGTACAGAACCATGAGGCTGAACAAGATGGGTTGAGTTCAGATAAAGGAGTTAGTAAGTTATATGTCTGGACTCTAGGTTAATCAGCATAAATATAATATAAGCCTGTGTGTGATTATTGGAGGTAATGCTGGGTCAAGAGTGAGACTAAATCACTGGGCTGGACCAGAAAGTGCAGCCCAGAACTATTTACAACAACTCTTTCTGTTCTTTCATATTGTCTTAAGTAGGGTTTGTATTGTTGTAAAGAGATACCACAACCACAGCAACTCTTATGAATAAAATCATTTAATTGGGGCTGGCTTATCATTTCAGAAATGTAGTTCATAATCCTTGTGTCTGGAAGCATAGAGGAGGACATGGTGCTGGACAGATATCTGAGAGTTCTACAACTCTGTATGTAGGCAGCAGGAAGAGCAAAAGGAAGGAAAGCCACTGGGCCTGGTATGAGCATTTGAAACTTTAAAGCCCACCTCCATTGACATACTTTCTCTAACAAGGCCACACCTAATAGTGTTACTCTTTATGACGTTATGGGGGACATTCTCATTCAGATCACCACACACATGAGGTGCAGAGAGGCTGAGCATCATTCCAGAATGAAGGACACAGTGGAGGATTTATCAGTGGCTTATCCTGAAAATAGTGATTTATGGATTAGAATCATCCTCCCTTCCAGAAAACCCTAAATACAGATGGTAAGCAATCCCTGGAGATTCCTTGCTTACAATGTCTTGCTTGCTAGACCTCAACTATTTGTTTGTTTATTTCTTGTTTTCTTTTCTTTCCTTTTTCATTATGAATAGTCATATTTTTTATCTGTGCATATCCTTGTTCAAGTTCCCTTCTCCCTCTCACCCCTTCCAGTCACTCTTTCTTCTCCACATCTCTTTAAGTCCTCCCTAGCAAGGGCAGGAGGTCCCAAGGTCCAATATGGCTTAGTTCAGCATCCACTCCTGGCAGATACAGTTTCCTCACTCCAACATCAGGACTGGGTCAGGTGTTCCTCTGGAGGGAGTGGGCTCCAAGGTGCCAGTCCAAGGTGTTTCAGATCCCAAGCTGTTCAGTAGTTGTGCTTTGCAGCTTGGACATGCTTTGCTTTTTTCTTTTTTGTTTAGAGTCCACTAATGAGTGAGTATATCCCCTGCTTACCTTTCTGGATTTATGATAGCTCATCAGGAGGATATTCTCCAAATCCAACCATTTGCCTACAAATTTTAGGATATCATTTTTTCTTGCTGCTCCATTGTGCAGATATACCACAGTTTGTTAATCCATTATACAGGTGAGGGGCATCTAGGTTGTTTCCAGGTTCTTGCTATTACGAATAATGCTGCTATGAACATAGTTGAGCTAATGCCTTTGCAGAGCAAATGTGCGTCTTTAGAGTATATGCCCAGAAGTGGTATTATTGGATCTTTGGGGAGATTGATTCCCTGTTTTCTGAGAAATCGCCATGCTGCATTCCAGAGTGGCTGAACAAGCTTATGTTCCCACCAACAATGGAGGAGTGTTCTCATTGCTCTGTATCTTCTCCATCATAGGCTGTCATCTGTGTCTTTTATCTTAGGGAATCCGACAGGTATAAGGTGGTATCTCAAAGTTGTTTTGATTTGCATTTCTCTGATGACTAAAGATGTTGAGCACTTTTTCAAGTGCCTTTCAGCCATTTGTAATTCTTCTACTGAGAATTTCCTTTTTAGTTCTGAACCCCATTTTTTTTATTGGGTTATATAAGGTTTTGGGCTCTAGTTTCTTGAGTTCTCTATATATTTTGAAGATCAGCCCTCTATCACTTGTAGGGTTGGTGAAAAACTTTTCCCATTCTGTAGACTGCCATTTTGTCCTATTGACTGTGTCTTTGGCTTTATAGAAGCTTCTTTGTTTCAGGAAGTTCCACTTATTGATTGTTGTTCTTAGTGTCTGTGCTACTGGTGTTATATTTAGGAAGTGGTCATCTGTGCCAATGGGCTGGAAGGTATTTCCCACTTTCTTTTTTATCAAGTTAAGTGTGTCTGGGTTTATGTTGAGGTCTTTGATCCACTTGGATTTGAGTTTTTTGCAGTGTGACAGGCTTGGATCTACTTGCATTTTCTACACACTACCATCCAGCTATGCCAACACCATTTATTAAAGATACTGTCTTTTTTCCAATGAATGTTTTGGGTATCTTTGTCGAAGATCATAGGTTTTTGAGTTAATGTCCGGATAATCAAAAAAATCCTCAATTTGATTCCATTGATCCACAAGTCTGTATTTATGCAAGTACCAGGCTGTCTTTATTACTGTAGCTCTATAGTATAACTTAAAGTCGGGAATGGTGATGCCTCCTGAAATTCTTTTGTTGAGCAAAATTGTTTTGGCAATCCTGACTTTCCTGTTATTCCAAATAAAGTTGAATATTGTTCTTTCAAGGTCCAAAAGATATTGTGTTGGGATTTTGATGGGCAGTGCATTGAATCTGTAGATTGCTTTTGGTAGAATTGCCATTTTTACTATGTTGATCCTACCTATCGAGGAACGTGGGAGATCTTTCCATTTTCTGATATCCTCTTCAATTTCTTTCTTCAGTGATTTAAAATTTTTGTCAAATAGATCTGTTACTTCTTTGGTTATAGTTACTCCAAGGTATTTAATGCTATCTGCAGCGATTACAAAGGGTGATGTTTCCCTTATTTCTTTTTTCAGCCCTTTTATCTTCGGTGTATAGGGGGACCACTGATTTCTTTGAGTTAATCTTGTATCCTGCTACATTGCTGAAGGTGTTTATCAGCTGTAGAAGTTCCCTGGTAGAATTTTGTGGGTCACTTATGTATACTATCATATCATCTGCAAATAGAGATAGTTTCACTTCTTCTTTTCCAATTTGTATCCCCTTAATCTCCTTTCGTTCCCTTATTGCTTTAGCTAAAACGTTGAGAGCTATATTGAATAGACAAGGGGAGAGAGGGCATCCTTGTCTAGTTCCTGACTTTAGTGGGGTTGCTTTGAGTTTTTCTCCCTTAAGTTTGATGTTGGCTGTCGCCTTCTTATAAATTGCCTTTATTATACTTAGATGGTTTCCCTGTATTCCTGATCTCTCCAGGACTTTTATCCTAAAGGAGTGTTGGATTTTCTCAAAGACTTTTTCAGTGTCTAAGGATGTGATCATGTGTTTTTTTCCCTTCAGTTTGTTTATATGATTGATAACATTTATGATTTTTCATATGTTGAACCATCCCTACATTTCTGGGATGAAGCCTACTTGATCATGGTGGATGACATCTTTTATATATTGTGGTATACAGTTTGCCAAAATTTGGTGAGAATTTTAGTATCAATATTAATGAGGGAAATTGGTCTGTAATTCTCCTTCTTTGTTGTGTCTTTGAGTGGCTTGGGAATTAGGGTAGTTGTGGCCTCATAAAAGGAATTTGGCAATATTCTTTCAGTTTCTACTGTGTGAAATAGTTTGAGGAGTAATGGTAGTAATTCTTTGAATGTCTAGTCAAATTCTGCCCTGAAACCATCTGGACCTGGGCTTTTTTACTTGGGAAGCTTTTAATGACAGCTTCAATTTCCTTTAGGGTTATAGGTCTGTTTAGGTTATTAATCTGGTCTTTACTTAATTTTGGTAAATGGTACCTGTCCCAAAATCTGTCCTTTTCTTTTAGGTTTTCCATTTTTGTGGAATATAGATTTTCAAAGTATGACCTGATAATTCTCTGGATTTCCTGGGGTTTGTTGTTATGTCTCCCTTTTCATTTCTGATTTTGTTGATTTGGATACTCTCTCTCTGCTTTTTGGTTAGTTTGGATCAGGGTTTATCTATCTTGTTGACTTTCTCAAAGGACCAACTCTGATTCATTAATTCTTTTGTTTTGCTCTTTTTGTTTCAATTGTATTGATTTCAGCTCTAAGTTTTATTATTTCCTGCTGTCTACTCCTTCTAGGTGAGTTTGCTTCTAATTTTTCTAAGGCTTTCAGCTGAGCTGTTAGTTCTCTAGTGTGGGATTTCTCTAGGCTTTTCATATAGGCATCTAGTGAACATGTGTTATACAGAAACACATTGTCTTGTTAGAACAGTGTTGGTAAGTCTATATTTGAGTCACTTCTCATTTATGTTTAAGTATTTAATAATGTGGAAATTTTAATTATCTTTTAGAATAAATTTGAGTAAATGGTATGAGTCTCCCAACTTACTTGTCTTCATTATACTCATGTTGCATATGAATCCAATCAGGATGAATAAGAGAAGAGAGAAAGTGGTGATGAATAAGATTTCACAACTATGTACAACCTGGGAAGAGTTAGGTGTCTCTGGTACCCTTGTGGTTGGATGCCTCAAAAATAGTCCCAATGTTCCATACTTCCTCGTACACAGTTCCAGTATAGACTAGAAGTCGTAGCAGAAGTGATTGGCTGTCTCTTCTGAGACATAACGTTATTATGTTATTCTGTGTTGCAAGTCACCAAATACTACAACCTAGATACTCCAACCTGGGTAGGCTATAAAGCAAAGAGGTTTGCTTGAGTTCATGTTTGGAGGCCAAATTCAAAGGCTACATTGGAGATGGCTTTTATTTTTCCTGAGGAATAGAGTACTGCGGCAGCTCAGGACATCACAAAAAGAGACAGGAAGACCATGTACCTATGAATCTTTTGGTTTCTGTTTTTATAAGACCTCCAAGATTAAGTCATAGAAACTTCATCCCATTGACTTTCTCCAGTTCCACTCACTACCCAAAAGCCTTACTTCTACTTCTAAACACTAAGATAAAGTTTCTACCTTTTCAGTACCTTAAACTGAAATTTAAATTCTACGCTTATATGCATTCAGAAGGGTCCATATTCAAACAGTGACTGCTAAGAGTGACTTTTGTCTTGCTAGCATTCGTTCTCCATCTTCCCTGGCTCCCTGGCGTTGATGAAGCACACAGTCATGGTGTAGAGATCACACAACAAGACACTGAGGGTAGCTGGAAAGGAACTGAATCCCTCAGGAATAACTCATCAGCTCTTTTTTTTCCCCCGCTTTATTTATTTTGTATTTATCAAAAAAACAGTAAAATGAATTTAAAATGCTGAAAAGTTAACAATAACTATAAAGAGGATAAAAATCATAAGCATGACTTATCAAGGGTGATAATGCAAATAGGATTGCTACACATATATTTACTTTGTGTTCAGCTTTCCCTCTGAATTTTTTTTCCATCCCTGTATATCCTTATTCAAGGTCCCTTCCCCCTCCCACCACATCTGGTCGTTTTTCTTCTCCGCAAATCCCCATCCCCTCCCTGGGCAGGGAGCAGACAGTCCTATGGTCCCACTGACCCAATAATGTTTGGATCAGTCTCCACTCCTGGCCAAATCCAGTTTTGTCCCCCCTCCCTCAAGAGTGAGTCAGGTGTTCCTATAGTTGGAGTGGGATCCAAGGTGCTGGTCCAAGGTGTTTCAGATCCCAAGCTGTTCAGTGGTTGTGGTTTGCTGCTTGAACATGCTTAGGTTTTGCTTTTTTTGTTTAGAGTCCGATAATGAGTGACTATATACCCTGCTTATCTTTCTGGATTTGAGACACCTCGCTCAGGAGGATATTCTCCAAATCCATCCATTTGCCTGCAAATTTTAGGATATCATTTTTTCTTACTGCTGAGTAGTACTCCATTGTGTAGATGTACCACAGTTTGTTAATCCATTCTTCAGTTGAGGGACATCTAGGTTGTTTCCAGGTTCTTGCTATTACAAATAATGCTGCTATGAACATAGTTAAGCTAATACCTTTGAAGTGTGAATGTGCCTCTTTAGGGTATACACCCTGAAGTGGTATTGCTGGGTCCTTGGGGAGATTGATTCTCAATTTTCTGAGAAACTGCCATATTGCATTCCAAAGTGGCTGCACAAGCTTACACTCCCACCAACAATGGAGGAGTGTTCCCCTTGTTCCACATCCTCTCCAACATAGGCTGTCATCTGTGCCTTTTATCTTAGCCACTCTAATAGGTGTTAGGTGGTATCTCAAAGTTGTTTTGATTTGCATTTCTCTGATGGCTAAAGATGAAGAGCACTTTTTCAGGTGCCTTTCAGCCATTCGTAATTCATCTGCTGAGAATTCCCTTTTTAGATCTGTACCCCATTTTTTGATAGGGTTATTCAAGGTTTGGGCTCTAAATTCTTGAGCTCTTTATATACCTTAGAGATCAGTCCTCTATCACTTGTAGGGTTGGTGAAAATCTTTTCCCATTCTGTAGGCTATCGTTTTGTCCTATTGACAGTGTCCTTGGCTTTGCAGAAGCTTTCCAGCTTCAGGAGATCTCACTTATTGATTGTTGGTCTTAGTGTCTGTGCCACAGGGGTTATATTTAGGAAGAGGTCGCCTGTGCCAATTTGTAGAAGTGTATTTCCCACTTTCTTTTCTATTAAGTTCAAAGTGGTTGGGTTTAAGTTGAGGTCTTTGATCCACTTGGATTTGAGTTTTGTGCAGGCTGACAGGCTCAGATCTATTTGTATTTTTCTACACACTTCCATCCAGCTATGCCAACACCATTTGTTAAATATACTATCTTTTTTCCATTGAATATTTTGGGCCTCTTTGTCAAAGATAAGGTGTTCATAGGTTTTTGGGTTAAAGTCTGGATCCTCAATTCTATTCCATTGGTCCACAAGTCTGTTTTTATGCCAGTACCAGGCTGTTTTTATTACTGTAGCTCTATAGTATAGCTTGAAGTCAGGGATGATGATACCTCCTGAGGTTCTTTTGTTGAGTAAAATTGTTTTGGCAATCCTGGCCTTCCTGTTATTCCAAATGAAATTGAGTATTGTTCTTTCAAGGTCCAAAAAATATTGTGTTGGGATTTTGATGGGCAGTGCATTGAATCTGTAGATTGCCTTTGGTAGAATTGCCATTTTTACTATGTTGATCCTACCTATCCAGGAACATGGGAGAGCTTTCCATTTTCTGATATCCTCTTTAATTTCTTTCTTCAATGTTTTAAAATTTTTGTCAAATAGGTCTGTTACTTCTTTGGTTATAGTTACTCCAAGGTATTTAATACTATCTGCAGCTATTATGAAGGGTAATGTTTCCCTTATTTCTTTTTCAGCTCTTCTACCTTTAGTGTATAGAAGGGCTACTGATTTCTTTGAGTTAATCTTGTATCCTGCTACATTGCTGAAGGTGTTTATCAGCTGTAGCAGTTCCTTGAAAGAGTTTTGTGGGTCACTTATGTATACAATCATATCATCTGCAAATAGAGATAGTTTCACTTCTTCTTTTCCAATTTGTATGCCCTTAATCTCTTTTCATTCCCTTATTGCTTTAGCTAAAACTTTGAGAACTATGTTGAATAGATAAGGGGAGAGAGGACATCCTTGTCTAGTTCCTGACTTTAGTGGGCTTGCTTTGAGTTTTTCTCCATTAAGTTTGATACTGGCTGTCGGCTTCTTGTAAATTGCCTTTATTATATTTAGGTATTCTCCCTGTATTCCTCATGTCTCCAGGGCTTTAATCATAAAGGAGTGTTGGATTTTGTCAAAGGCTTTTTCCGCATCTAAGGATATGATCATGTGATTTTGATCATTTAGTTTGTTTATATGATGGATAACATTTACAGTTTTTTGTATGTTAAACCAGCACTGCATTTCCCGGAAGAAGCCTACTTAGTCGTGGTGGATGATATCTTTTATACATTGTTGTATATGGTTTGCCAAGATTTTTTTGAGAATTTTCACAACAATATTTATGAGGGAAATTAGTCTGTAATTCTCCTTCTTTGTTGTGTCTTTGAGTGGCTTAGGTATTAGGGTGATTGTGGCCTCATAAAAGAAATTTGGCAATATTCCTTCAGTTTCTACTGTGTGAAATAGTTTGAGGAGTAACGGTAGTAATTTTTCTTTGAATGTCTGGTAGAATTCAGCACTGAAACCATCTGGGCCAGGGCTTTTATTTTTGGGGAGCTTTTTGATGACAGCTTCAATTTCCTTAAGGGTTATAGACATGTTTAGGAAATTAATCTGATCTCCATTTAGTTTTGGTAGATGGTAGCTGTCCAGAAAGCTGTCCATTTCTTCTAGGTTTTCCATTTTTGTAAAATACAGATTTTCAAATATGATCTGATAATTCTCTGTATTTCCTGGGGGTCTGTTGTTATGTCCCCCTTTTCATTTCTGATTTTGTTGATTTGAACACTCTCTCTCTGTTTTTTGATTAGTTTGGCTAAGGGCTTATCTATCTTGTTAACTTTCTCAAAGAACCAACTCTTAGATTCGTTGATTCTTTGTATTGTTCTTTTGTTTCAATTGTATTGATTTCAGCTCTAAGTTTGATTATTTCCTGCCATCTACTCCTTCTAGGTGAGTTCGCTTCTAATTGTTCTAAGGCTTTCAGCTGAGCTGTTAGGTCTCTAGAATGGAATTTCTCTAGGTTTTTCATATAGGCTTCTAGCACAATGAATTTTCCTCTTAAGACTGCTTTCATTGTGTCCCACAAGTTTGGATACGTTGTGGATTCATTTTCATTAAATTCTAGAAAGACTTTGATTTCTTTCTTGATTTCTTCCTTGACCCAGATATGGTTCAGCTGAGTGATGTTTAGTTTCCATGAGTTGGTAGGCTTCCTTTGATTTTTGATGTTGTTGAACTCTAACTTTAGGCCCTTGTGGTCTGATATGTTACAAGGGATTATTTCCATTTTTTGTATCTGTTGATATTTGCTTTATGACCAATTATGTGGTCAATTTTGGAGAAAGTTCCATGAGGAGCTGAGAAATATGTATATTCCTTTGCCTTTGGGTGGAAGGTTCTGTAGATATCTATGAAATCCATTTGCATCATAACCCTTGTAGACTCCTTATTTCTCTGTTGAGGCTCTGTCTCATTGATCTATCTAGGGTTGAAAGTGGGGTATTGAAGTCTCCCACTATTAGGGTGTAAGAACTGATGTGGGATTTGAGCTTTAGCAGTGTTTCTTTTACATATGTAGGTGCCTCTATATTAGGGGCATAAATATTTAAGATTGAAATCTCCTCTTGACCAATTTTTCCTTTGATGAGTAAGTAGTGACCATCTTGGTCCCTTTTAATTGCTTTTAGCTTAAAGTCTACTTTGTTAGATATTAGGATTGCAACCCCTGCATGTTTCTTAGAACCGTTTGACTGGAAAATCTTTTCCCAACCCTTTATTCTAAGCCTGTGTCTGTCCTTGCAGTTGAGGTGTGTTTCTTGTAGGCAACAGAAGGATGGCTTCTGTTGTTGTATCCATCTTGTTAGTGTGTGACGTTTATAGGAGAGTTGAGACCATTGATATTAAGGGAAATTAGTGACCATTGATTGACATTTCCTGTCATTTTTGGTGTAACTTGTTTGTATTTCCTTTCTCTAGGGTATTCTTCTGTGGACTTATTGATTGTCATTTCGTGGGTGTATCTGGGGTCCTTAGGTTGGAGTTTTCCCTCTAATACTCTCTGTAGTGCTGGATTGGTAGATAGATATTCTTTCAGTCTGACTTTGTCATGAAATATCTTGTTTACTCCATCTATGGTGATTGATAATTTTGCAGGGTATAGTATTCTAGTTTGGCAGCCATGCTGTTTTAATGTCTGTATAACTTCTGACCAAGCCCTTCTAGCTTTCATCGTTTCCATTGAATAGTCAGGCGTTATTCTGATGGGTCTGCCTTTATATGTGAGTTGGCCCTTTTCTTTTGCAGCTCTTAAAATTTTTTCTTTGTTCTGTATGTTTTGTGGCTTGATTATAATGTGGCGCGATGACTTTTTTTGGGGATCATATCTATTTGTTGTTCTGTAAGCTTCTTGTATCTTTTTAGGCATTTCCTTCTTCAGGTTAGGAAAGTTTTCTTCTATGATTTTATTGAAAACATTATCTGTGCCTTTGAGCTGGTATTCTTCTCCTTCTATTCCTATTATTCTCAAATTAGGTTTTTTCATGGTGTTCCAGATTTTCTGAACATTTTGAGTTATGACTTTTTTAGTTTTACTATTTTCCTTGACTGATATATCTATTTGAGCTACTGAGTCTTCCACTTCAGAGATTCTATCTTCCATCTCTTGAACTCTGTTTGTTATGCTTGTATCTGTGGTTCCAGCTTTTTTCTTCAGATTTTCTATTTCCATCTTTGCATTATTTTGTACCTTTTTTATTGCTTCTATTTCAGCTTTTAGTTCCTGGCATATTTCTTTCTTAGATTTGTTCATCTCTTCCAATTTTTTGTTTGTATTTTCTTCTATTTCTTTAAAGCTTTTTTTCATATCTTCTTTGAGAGCTTCGATGGTCATCAAAAAGGAATTTTTGGTGTTGCTTCCTTCTGTTTCCTCTTCATTGCTCAGTTCAGGTCTTGTATTTGTAAGATCGCCACTCTCTTCTGGAGTTACCATGTTGTTCTTTGTATTATTTTGTAATTTTTTGCACTGACATTTGCCCATGGCTTCAGTGGTTCACGATTAGATGGCTCCTGGTCAGTTGTGGCACTCGGGTTTGTGTACCTCCTGTCACCTCTCTGGGCAGGGTCTGGATCTAGCCTTCAGGGACCCCTGTAGTTGTCTGTTCACTCAGTTCGATGTGGTGGTGGGTAGCCGTGCAGATTCCCTCAGCAGGAGCTGTGGGTATGGTGACAGGCAGAGTTTATCTGCCCCCGCTCCAGAATGTGCTGGGACTCTGCAGACAGCACTTGGTCCCAGAAGCAGAACCGGAACCCACTCATCAGCTCTTCAAGAACCAAGTTGTGATGATAATCATTGTGGAGCTTGGAAGCAGATCTTACCTCATTTGAACTTTGAAAAGAATATGGTGTCCAGAGACATGTAGTTGGGACCCTATGAGAGATGCTAAATTTGAGGACCTAGTTCATCCATGGCTCAATTTCTGACTCATAGTGGAAACTAATAACAAATAGTAATATGGCTAAGTTTTATGATATTTTTCCCACAGTAAAATGGACACAGTTTATGGCTCTGTTCATTAAAATGAAACCATGCACACCACTCTTATTACAGCAAGAAAAGAATGGGTATCATTTTGCATTTCCATAATGTAACCTTATTTTGGTTGAGTTAATAATGATCATAGAAAATTCTACAAGTATGCACTGAGTATCAGTTATGACTCGCTGCTGTGTTGGGAATGTGGGCTGTGACAGATATAACATATTTTTTTTCTTTGATGAAGCCATGGTCTTTAAGAGGACACTCATACAGTCTGAAAACAGAAAGAAACACATTATGCTATGTGTTTTGAAATAGTCAGAAAACATTTTGGGAACCCAGATGCATGTAGCAAAATTTCTCACCAAAACAGAGAGCATTTGTAGAACTTTTGGGGGATTCCTCACTCTATTCTAGTAACAGTTCTGGTAAGAAAAATGAGTTTCAGAAGGACAAAGGCTGAGAACTTAAGATATTTGTATATAATCCCAAACTAGAGACATCGACCCTTAACATCCATCTTAGAACATGCTTCCAACAGGGAACCTTACTCAACCTTTCATTTGTTCATGACCAAATACTTAACAAGAAGCAATGTCAAGAAAGAAAGATTTCTTTTGGTTCAGAATTTGAATATAACATCCTTCCCAGGGAAGAAATGGAGAGGAGTGGCACAAAGCTGAGTTGGCAGGAAAGTTGGTCTGCTTTGGAAGTAGGGCAAGGAGGGGGAAGGGCAGGCTGTGATCCCCACTGCCTGCTGCACCCAGGGATATATGTCTTTATTTCACTTCTGCTGTTGTGATAAAATACTTTGCTGAAAGTCATGTATGAAAGAAAGGATTTATTTTAGCTCACAGCTCCAGGTTTCAGTTCATCATTGCAGGGTAGTCACAATGTCAAGGGCTTGGGAATGCACCACATTGAGTCTATAGTCAAAAGCAGGGAATGAATTAATGCATTCATGCTCAGCCTGGTTTCTCCACCATTATACAGTTCTGATTTTCCTTCCCAGGGAATGATGCCATTCACAATGAGCAGGTTTTCCCAACTCAAATACCCACAGGCTGACCTAGTCTAGACAATCCCTTATTTGAGACTTCCTTCTTAAATGACTGACCATACATTGTACCATAAGTATTAAAATTAACAATTAAAATCAACCTTTTTCCAGTTTGGCTCAGTCTCTTAAATGTTCCACAACATCTTAAAGCTGGGTACCAACTGCTCAAAGAGATGTGATCTGTCTCCTCGACATCCCAGATATTTAGCCTTGGTCACCTGGTAGACTCCATTTGTAGCAGCAACTATTTTTAAATGCTGTTACTAGACTTCTAATTCCTTTCTCATTTAGTTTTCAAGAGCCTCAGATTAAAACTATATGTTCTTATCTAGGTGTGATAGCTCAGGTCTTTAATCTCAGTACTTGGGTGGTAGAGGCAGGAGGGCCTGTGAGTTCAAAGCCAAGGCCAGAATTTCAGAACATCCAAGGAAGTATGTGGAGATATTTTATCTTAAACAGAAACCAAACCAAACCAACCAAACAAAACCCCAACCAAACAAACTATGAATTATTTTTCATTTTGTGTATAGTTAGTATTTATTCAGATCTTAATTCAGTGAAATAAAAATAGAGATGCTAAGCCCCCATCAAGACCCAGGGTTCAGGGTCATTACACAAAAGACAGGATTTGTTGAATGCTGCTTGAGCAATTACTGAATTTGACTAGAATTTGACACCATTCATTAATCCACAGAACTTCCAACTGTGTATCACTATCCACAAAAAGGCTGAGGGCATGGTGCCTTAGTGAAGATAGTCATGCTCTAAAGAGGATCCATGGTCTATATCATGACTTCATTGCTGTTAAGTGAATAAGATCTGAATTGTTTATCTCTCCCTGGTCACCCACTAGGCAAGAATTAGCTCTTCAAAAAAATACCTCTGCCTGAACTTCCTAATATTCCAGAAGTTGCAATATCACAGACCCATGAAAAGTTCCATTAGCATTCTTTGGTCCCCAGGTAAGCAAGTGTCAGGTGCTCCAGGGCCTCTGTACTGGCTATCCTTCTGCTCTTTCCACTCATTGGTATGTTGTACTTTTCATTTAACTCTTTGTTTAGACTTCCTCTTCATGAAGTATTCTCCCCTGATCATGCTATTCAAAACTGCATCCCTTTCTCAACTGCTCAAAAAATGCTTGGCTCACAGTCATGTCTTAGTACATGTTTTTGAGATGAGTCTAAGTGTTGGACAGAGTCTTAGTTGTAGCCAAATACATATAAAATACAATTCCCTGATTTCATTGTTTTTAATTTGGTGATATTAAGTATTTGACTACCACCCTATAATTTTCCAGAAAAAAATTATATCACTAAATAAATCCTGAATTTAAACAATAAGTTCTCTAAACTCTGTCTAGCCCACTGAAACCACTAAACTTCTATGAATGTAATACCCCAGATAAATCCCACAAATAGAACGTACTATTTGTAAGTCCCTTTTTGTCTGTTGTGTATATGCCTTATCTTATTATTTTATTTTCAAAGTTCATCCACATTATGCCATTTTCTTCAATAAGGCTTAATAATATCATACATATACATGTCCTGCATTTTGTCTGTAGATGCCTGTAAAGATTTTTGTAAGTTATGGTACCCAAAGCTCTATAATGCAGAATGACAGATAAGCCTGCCACCCTATTGCATTTCTCTTGATGGCCAAGAATTCCTGGACTTTCTCTTTGATTTGTGGTAATTGAGAAACCCTAAAATCTTTGAATACAAAATAACTTTTTATTTTCCATTACTACTGTGAAAGATAGAGGTAGATAAAAATTAGTAAGTGTACATACATTATCATCTACCGTAGTTCATAGATAACGAGCAAAAAGGTTCTATGTCTCCAAAGATTATTTAGATTTTTTACATTAAATAAGTGACTTCAGGCTAAATGCTAACTCCTCTACCTGTTTAGTTTGAAATTAGAAAAAGTTAACTAAAAACAATTGAGAAATTATCTTGCTAAGAGAGATTCTCACTAAGTCTTCTGATGTGAGGGTGACCCAGCATAGCCGTGGGCTCTGGATTGTTAGACCATTTCATACGAACATGGTGATGGCAGCTCTTAATTTGACTTCTCTTATTCTGTCCTAATTTTCTTCATTTGTTTTGTTTTTGCCTGACAAAGTACATGGTGGCAATTGCCATTTTCAAGTGACATCCATTAATTTTCTTATCTTTTGATTATTTTTTCTTATCTTTTATTTCTTTTTGGAAGTGTTTCATTCCACTATAGCTATCCATGGTGCTTTTAAGACAGTGAACAGGTCTTATGCCCCTTTTGACTGCTCCCTTTGAGTTTATTATTTCTTTTTTACCAGCTGCCAAAGGTTTGGGAATATTTCTCTACTACTGCTGATTGTGGGTATGGTCATATGTTGTCAATAGGCTTTCCAGAGAGATTGACTTGTATCTCATCATCCAAACAATTCTCAATCCCACTGAGACTCATTGACCCCCCACTTTTTTTCCTACATCTCCATCTGCTTGTTAACTGTCAAGTGGTGTTTTCCCCACAATATACCAGGGCAAAATAGAAACCAGAAAGATTCTTACTCAACTTGTCCTGTCTCCAGGGAGGATTATGGGAAAATGCCTACTGAGGGAGTCAGGCAGAGTAGTTGTTACCCGTATGTGTGTGGTTTACCAGTGTCAGGTTCAACCTGTGCTTGTTCTCTATAGTGTCATGCCTATGACTAGGGTGGCAATGCACCTCTTTTGCTCAGGCTTCAGCAGGATTTAATGGGATTCATGGGGACCTAGTCACCACACACAGCCTGGTATCTGTGGGAAGATGCATTTTGAATACTAGAAGACTGACATAAACTCAAGTGTTTGGAAGCGAGCCTGCTCTAAGTTGGAGAATGCCTGAATACCACATTCACAGCTGAATTATATACAGAAGTTTATTTTTAAGATGCGTGTCTATTTCTAAGGCATTTAGCTTATATAACAATGAGAATTGGAAGGAAGAATTGATAGAAGTAGAGTCATGGGCTCAGTTGGGAAGGAGACAAGACACGAACATTCCTCATATAGAACATGTTCAGTTCAATGGAAGGAAGGCGGAAGACACAGAGGGAATGCCTAAAATATTCTCTAGGTTTATGAAGGCCGTGCAATATAGTTTTAAGTAGCTCCACATGGAGATGGTTCTTAATTTTGAGACAAAAATGTTAATTCTATAGTGATGGGGAAGACTGAATTAATGTAGAATTTGCCCAAGCCTTGAACTCTATTTTCTCTCAGTCTGTCCTTCAGAATTGTGATAGCTAGTTTTCATGTCAGACTGATACAAAGTAGGATCTAAATATGCCTTCATAGTACTGGCTTGTGGGCATGTCTGCAGGACATGTTCTTGACTGATGATTAATGTGGAAGAGCCCATCCCATTGTGGGAATGTGGTCTGAAAACAAATTGAGAAAGCTAGGATTATCCAGGCAGTAAGCAGCACCCCTCCATGGCCTCTGTATTAGTTCCTGCATCCAGGTTCTTGCCATGTTAGAGTTCCTGCCATTCTTTCAGTGGTGGACTGTGTTGTGGAAGTGTAAATTGAAATAAACCTTCTCCTCCCGTGTTGTCTTTGGTCATGTGCTCTCTCACAGTAGTATAAACAAGGATGATACTAATGTGAAAAATAGCATCAAAAAATGTATAAGCCCCTCCTAGAACCAAATACACTTAACAACAACAAAGTGCTAGAAATTTAGAATCTGTAGTTCAGAACGACAGGGAAGTCCCTGGGCTTGAGAGCCCAGAATCTCAACCATCTTTGCGGCATGAACACAGGTGCTGATTAGTCCCCTTTTTTGTTGCTGTGACAAGATACCTGACCAAACTTAATTGGAAGAGAGTTTATTTTAGCACATGGGTTAAGATGGGACACCATAACCACATCAGTACAAGGAGACATAGAGGCAGGAGCCATGTCATGTATCTCCAGACAGGAAGCAGAGAAGAGAGGTATGGGACAGGGCTAGACAACTTCATAGCCACCCACCGGTGACCCATCTAGGATCTTCAAGGTCTTCCCTCGGCTGGAGATCTAGTGTTACAACACACAAACCTGTAGGGCACTAAATCACAATAGCATCTCAGTTGTTGGATATAGAGTGCCCTAATCCTGACTTCATATGGGACACCTGTGCTCCACATGGACCTACCCTTCAGGAGTCAGAAGTGACTTTGCACGGGACCATGTCCAGGTGCCAATTTCCCTGAGTTCTCAGTTTGCAATGTCCAGGCCATATCCACTGACTACCAGTCAAGTATTAAAATTACTGTTGCTGAATCTAAAGATGAACCAATCTAGATTCACATCACGTCATGACATTCTACTTCAAACAACTCATTTCAACCTGGGAATTTGTGGGGTTAAATTAATTAATTTCAATTTAATGACTTTAGCTCGACACTGCAAGCAGCACAGGTGGGGCCTGAGTACAGCACCCCGAGCATGGGCTGGGCAGCTCATTTTGACTGGTACTTTGTGCTTAGCAATGGGAAGTTGTGAATATTGTTCCAATGGCCTTTGGGCTTGCAGAAAGCTGAGATGAATTTTCTCCCCCTCTCCAACTGTGTGTATTTTATTCATAGACAACCCTTGTATTCCAGACAAAAATAACGAATGTAAATGCTGTTGTTTTTCAGTTGTGAATTTAAAAGAGTTTTAGTTCGGATCCAGTCTTCTATTTGGAATAGTCTTGTTAGTATCCCATGACAACAAGGAAGATGTGAAGACTAAGAATGAAGAACTTGAATTCTTGAAGAAAGTCAGCTGCTTCTCATGGTATGCTCCCATGGTATTTTGGTTAAGAGTTTCCATTGCTCTGAAGAGACTCCATGACCACGGCAACTCTTATAAAGAAAACATTTAATTGGAGTGTGTGTCTTACAGTTCAGAGGTTCAGTTCATTGTAATCACGATGGGACAAGGCCGAGTGCAGGCAGACATGGGGTCAGAGAAGTAGCGGAGAGCCCTCTATCTGTAGGCAATAGGAAATGGTCTGTCTCACTGGGCTTGGCTTGAGCATAAATGAGACCTCAAATCCCACCTCCACAGTGACACACTTCCTCCAACAAGACCACATCTACTCCAACAAGGCCACACTTTCTAATAGTGCCACTCCCTTTGGAGGCCATTTTCAAACTAACACACATGGCATCTATAGCTGCTTCCCAGGCATTAGGAAGAAGTTACTTCCACAGTCAGGAAAGGCAAAATTTTTCATGCAATGTGTAGCTCCCTTCCTTTTCTTCTCCTCCCCCTCTTCCTCCTCCTTTCTCCTGTTTTTTACCTCCCTCCCCCTCTCTACCTCCCTTCCTTCACTTCCTTTCTTTCTTTTTTCTCTCTCTCTCTCCTCCCTCTTTTTCTTTCTCTGTGTATGTGGTGTATGTGTGTGTGTTCATGTGTGCTCTACATGTGGATGCCAGAGATCAACCTCAAGTTTTGTTCCTTAGGAATCTTTAACTTGCTTCTTTAGAGTGTCTTTCACTAGTAGCTGGAAGTCATTGAATGGCCAGCAAGCCCTGGGATCTGCCTGACTCTGACACCATAATCATGAGTTGGCAAGCATGTTTGTCACCATATCTAACTTTTTATATGTCTGCTGGGGATTCAGCTCAGGTCCTCATGCCTGTATGTCAAGTACTTTACCAACTACATAATCTCCCTAGTTTCTGGTGTGTAACTTTCTATGCTTAACCTTGGTATGGGCATGCCAGTTCTCATGAGACTGGCTACCAGATAGACAAATCTGCTGCCAATGAGGTCAGCAGGCCATAAAAGGGTCAGGTTTAAATACTTCCTGCAGGTCATTATGCAGTAAAGTTGCTATGGAAGCATCATAATAACCCTTTGTTACAAAGCAGCTGAGTAGGGGCTGGAGAGATGAATCAGTGGTTAAGAGCACTGGTTCCTCTTCCAGAAGACCCATTTTCAATTTCCAGCACCCACATGGCAGTTCACAGATGTCTGTAAATCTAGTTCTAGAAATATGACACCCTCGTACATATAGATATACATTCAGGAAAAACACCAATGCATGTTAAATGAAAATAAATAAATTTTAAGAAAAGAAAAACCAAAGCAGATGAGAGCTTTGAGTAGCTTGCATGAGCTAAATAATTGTCGTCATGCCACTTAGCCAGCAGTGGCTGGCATGAAGTAGAAAGGAGCTTCTGGCAGCTTCAGTTGCTTGCTGGACCATGTTCAGCCTATAGCACTTTGGTTTCATTATTGATCTTGGCCCAACAAGTTGACCTTTCTGCACCTCAGTCCCATAAGCCAGTGGAGCCTGAAACAGACAGTGTACCTGTGACCCCAGATGCTATTGCTTTATTTTTCCTGCAACATCAGCACCCATCTCATTCATTAGCATATACAATGAGGTAAATCTATGCTAGGCTCTCTATGAATCACATGTCATGATCTCATTTCATCTTTGTTACAGTTTTATAGGAATATGCATGCTCCATTTTCAAATGATAACCTGGCTTGATATAGAGACCATATACCTACCTAACCTTGCAAAAATATATTACCTCAAGTCCATTGACTCAGCTCCTGGAGCTGGGGTTCTGAGTTTTTTTCTGGTGCCATCATCTATTTCTTTGGAATGAATAGAATGATGTCCTGAACTCCAGGCCACTTGAGTTTGGCTTGAATCCTTCATCAGGACTTTGAGAATACAGATCTGTTCCTTTTCTCCTAGCTCTGAACTAATCAAACACTATATGGTGCAGTTGACACCTGTATATGAAACACCTGTTACACACCTGTTATTTAGCCATCCCAATGCCCTCCACATTGTCGAGCTGTGGTTTTAAGGTACTCAGGGCCTATTGGAGTCAAGGCTGACGTCAGCACAGATTTCCAGGGCTCTTTAGTCCCTGATTTTTTTAAAATTATGAATAAAGTCATATTTTTTAATCCATGTATCACCTTGTTCAAATTCACCTTCCCCCCACCCCTCCCAGTCTCTCTCTCTTCTCCCCATCACTTTATCTCCTCCCCAGCAAGGACAGAAGGTCCCAAGGTCCTAAGGTGGCTTAGTTCAGGATCAACTCCAGGCACATCCTCTTTCCTCACCCCAACATCAAGACTGAATCAGGTGTTGCTCTGGAGGGAGTGGGATCCAAGGTGCTGGTACAAGGTGTTTCAGATCCCAAGCTGTTCAGTGGTTGTGGTTTGCTGCTTGGACATGCTTAGGTTTTGCTTTTTTTGTTTAGAGTCCGATAATGAGTGACTATATACCCTGCTTATCTTTCTGGATTTGAGACACCTCGCTCAAGAGGATATTCTCCAAATCCATCCATTTGCCTGCAAATTTTAGGATATCATTTTTTCTTACTGCTGAGTAGTATTCCATTGTGTAGATGTACCACAGTTTGTTAATCCACTCTTCAGTTGAGGGGCATCTAGGTTGATTCCAGGTTCTTGCTATTACGAATAATGCTGCTATGAACAGAGTTGAACTAATGCCTTTGGAGTGTGAATGTGAGTCTTTAGGGTTTATGCTCAGTAGTGGTATTGCTGAATCCTTGAGGAGATGGATACCCAGTTTTCTGAGAAATCACCATACTGCTTTCCAAAGTGGCTGAACAAGTTTACACTCCCACCAACAATGGAGGAGTGTTCCTCTTGCTCTGCATCCTCTACAGCATAGGCTATCATTTGTGTCTTTTATCTTAGCCATTCCGACAGGTATAAGGTGGTATCTCAAAGTTGTTTTGATTTGCATTTCTTTGATGGCTAAAGATGTCAAGTACATTTTCAAATGCCTTTCAGCCATTTGTGTCCCTGATTTATAATTCTGGGCTTCCTCCCTTTTCTGTCTGCCCTACACTCAAGTACTCAGTGTGATTCCTACCCAAGTTCCCTCAATGTACTTGGAGCCTGTGCAGAAGAATACAGTGGAACATGGTGACCTCATCCCACAGTAGAAGGTGACCCAGGGGTCAAGCCAGCAGGGGGTGGTATAGGGGCTGTGCAAGAAAGCACTATAAATACAGCTTTTGTTTTATTCATATGTTCCTTTCCACCCTCTCTTATTTCTCTGCTTGTGGAGAGCTCTTGAGTACAAAGCCACAAGGGAGAGAGGCCTTTTCACCAAGTTGGCCCAATCTTGTTCTGCTTTTGCTTCTTGCAGGATTTGGTTGTTTTCCATCTTAATTATGCTCCCTGCGTTAGTGGCTGGCGGGCACACAACCTTTGAAGGAGTTTATCTCACAAACCCACTCTCTCTGGAGAGAAGCAGCTCTACGGCAGAACTGTGAGACTTCCAGGGATAGCTATGTGTGTGAATACATATGTGTGGGTGAGCATTGTGTATATATATGAATATATGTGTATCTGTGTGTGCATGCATGTATGCATGTGTGCACTTGTGTATTTTGTATATATGGGCATGTATGTATGCACTTGCTCATGGGTGTATGTTTGTTTGCCTGTGTGTACATATGTATATGTGCCTGTGTATGTGTCTCTGTGTGCATGTTTTATGTACCTGTGCATGCATGTGTGTGTACATATATATAGACAGTGGTGCACCCAGTGACAGTTGCCTTCTCATTAGACATTTCCACTGGGAAACCAGAGATTGCATGAGTGTACTGGACCTTTTCACATATCCACTGGTCTTAAGTCTCACCAACTAAATGGCTGTCTATTCGGGAGGTCACTATTAAACCAACTCAGTACCGTGCTGACAAGGTAAAGAGGAGCTGGACTTGCTAGTGAGTTAATCAGTTGTGGCATCATGAGTGTGGGTGATGGTTGTCTCACTTCATTCCATTCACTGTTTCAATCTGGCTGGGATGCTCAAAGAAAGTCCTTCTTTCTCTGTACTGTCTGATTGCATTCTTCTCTTTAGCGATGTCCTCCACTGCTTTAAATTGTCTAGCTCCTACCAAATTTGTCTGCTGACTGTGGCCAGGCGTAGCACTCTGTCTACACATTGCAGATGTTTAACCAATGTATTGAATACATGTACACATAGTTCATTCTTGATCTATCTTCTATGCTGAGATGCTCCAAGAGCTTGGTATTAACTTTTCTGAGGTTAAAATTGTTTGATTCCAAGGGTACTCTAATGAGTGTGACTTTTCAGTCACTTTACCAGTACTTGTTTGTCCCAAGCACTCATATAACCTTACTCAGATTTTCCATTTACTTGGCTGGGTTCTTCCCCAAACAGCCCATCTAAAAATGGTGTCACTTTTGACCTCTAATAATACAAAACTAGTAGCTCTTTTTATATTATGAACAGTGAGGAACTGCTTCAGGGAAAAATGAAGCAATTTTAGATGTAGCTTATAATAAAATTAGTCATCCCAAAGCATAAAAATCTAATGTCTTTAATAAAGGTAGATGCTGCAGCCTCTTGCTAGCTTGTATCCTCTGGAGGGTGAACCTATTGGGAATGAGGTCTAATACTAGAGATCAGACAAGAGGTGGGCTCTCCAGCACTACACTGCCATCAAGAACTCTTGGAGGGGCATCGTTACTCGTGTCTCTGTGGGATTTTTGTGGGACTCAACTTTTCACCATCTTATAAAGCTCTAAGATGAGACTGAAATGAAATGTGTTGTTACATGTTTATACAAAAGGAGAGCTATAGCCTCCAGAGAGCGTTGGGGTATGTGGGATTCCAGCTATGTCCAGGATCAAAAGTCTCACTTCTCAGTTTAGCTCCAGCTAGCTATGGAAGTCTTGGCTGTAGGTCAGTGCTAAGGCACTTTCATACTTACTTCCGGTTTCTCTCCAACCAGGAGGGTGAACAGTTAAACTTTTGCTAAACTCCAAAGAAATTGATATTCCAGTCGGCACTGTTACTTCTCGGGTCTTCTCCCACTATGTAAATGGTCATGTCAATGACCAATGACCTAATGACTTAGAATGACCACTGCCACTGTGCCTGGAAAAGCTAGACAAGAGCTTCTTGGACTCCATGATGATGACTCTTGTGGCAATTATTAGTTTGCTCTAGCTAGGCAGTTAGAAGGAAAACAACATAGAATGCATTGAACTTTGATAAGACTTAGAATCTAAGGAATGCCCAGCAGGACAGAACTGCAGGCAGCAGGACTTCTTTTTATTTTTTTTTAAAATTTTATATACTAATCACAGTTCCTTCTATATATCTCCTCTCCTTCCACTTAGCCCTCACCTCCCCACCCCCATTCACTCCTGAAAGAGAAAAAGGCCTTCCATACATAGGAAGTCAACAAAGCAGGACTTCTATTGCTAGTCCGAGTCCATTGAGGAGATTGCACAAGTGTGAACTAAAAGATTCCCAGGGTGAAGGGAATAACTTCCAAAGCAGTGTGTGTGTGTGTGTGTGTGTGTGTGTGTGTGTGTGTGTGGGTGTGTGACTCTAACAAGAGAGCTGGACAGAAGAAGGCTTGTGTGCTCAGGCTCACACCTCATGTCAGAAGAGAAAGTGCAAAATATTTAGCCCCAAGTCTTTTCTGATGGGGGATATACTTCCTTATTAGAGCAGAACCCTCACTTTGTCTGTCCCCAAGGAGTGAGATCTACGGTTGAGCCAGGTTTACATATGACACAGGGCTTGGTGCCAGTGCTAGTTCCTCACCTCTACTCAGGCACTGCTCTCTTTCTCTATCCACATCACAATATAGGAAGGAGGTTATCTTGTGCTAGGCTCTAGCATGCATGCACATTCGTCACCTTGTGATCACCCCACTTGCATCCTTTCATAGCAAGTTTAGCTATATCTCCATCTACATGACTTCTATTTGATTCTCTTTGTTCTCAGAGAGAATCAGTGTCACAGGGAGCTTAGATTAACTGCCGATTATTTCTGATATTTTTCTCACTTTTTATAATTTTCAGATCTTGATGGTGACCCAACAGAGGTTCCCTGACATCTTTGTTGACTGATGATTTGGTATCTCTCTTGCCCCTTTGCCACCTTACTTATCCATATCCCAGTTTCTATGGACTCTTTTGGTAGTGTTAAGTCTAAATTCGCTGCTCTTACATGGTAACATGTTTTGGGTGTTGATCTTCTCAGCTGATTTTTGGTTATCTAAGACAGACTCCAATGTGTCAAAATACCAGTAATGCATTGGCCCTTTTAACAAATAATATCTTTTATCCATGTATCTGTTTTTAATTTCTATTGAATCAGTTTTATACTATTAATCTATTTGAACACTTAGCCAGGTGTTGCCTGCGTCCTTTGGGATGAGAATGGATAGTGTATGATTACCAAGCCTTAAGGCTATCTAGAACAGAAACTTGGAAGGACTAGGTTCCCAACAAGAAGTATTAAAAGGAGAGGTGGGCATATGACAAAGCCCAGTGTTTCATCAATGCAATGATGACAGTCCACATCACATGTAAGACAGCAAAGATGGGATGGTCACGATCTCTCTCAGACTTCTGTAGGAAGTTTTAGGTTGTCTACTGTGGTGGTCAGAGGGCTCAATTGGAGAGAGAGGGCAGGCATCATTAAGAAAGAAGTGGCCAAACCTCTGTTCACATCACAGTTGCTAAGGTCCACTGCCCAAAACAAATCATGTAGCCAATCCCTGAAGTAAAGGTTGGAAAAAAAATAAATGTCTCATTTTTCATCTCAGAAGTAAGAACAGAAACACTGTTTGCTAATTGGGCACCAGGGGCTTTAGCCAGGTATTTATTTCTTTATTGTCCTCTTATTTGTTCTTTTGTAAATGATCTAAGCATTAGGTTTGTGATGGTTCTTCTTTTTTTTTTTTGACTTTTTTTCATTTAAAAGATCATTTTACATGCCTATTACAGTTCCTCTTCCTTCTCTCTCCTTCCACTTAACCCCAGCCTCAGCTCCAAGGTTCTCCTCACAGAGATAAGACTTCCCATGGGGAGTCAGCAAAGTATTGTATATCAAGTTTAGGTAGGACCAAACCTCTCCTCCCTGTATCGAGGCTGAGCAAGGTATTTCTATATAGGAAATGGGCTTCAAAAAGCCAGTTCATGCACTAGGTATAAATCCTGGTCCCACTGCTAGAGGCCCCCAAATTGCCCAAGCCACACAACTGTCATCCACATTTAAAGGGCCTAGTTCAGTCCCATGCAGGTTTCCCAGGTGATAATCAGCTCCCAGTAGCTAGGGTTAGCTGTCTCTCTGGGTTTCCCCATCATGATTTTGACCTCTTTGCTCATATAATTCCTCCTCCCTCTCTTCAACTGGACTGGGAGCTCAGCCCAGTGCTTAGCTATGGATCTCTGCATCTGATTCCATCAGTTGCTGGATGAAGGTTCCATGATAATAATTAGGATGGTCATGATGATTCTTCTTGATGGTCCACTTGATTGTACCTATAATCAACTGGGAGATGAACTTCTGGGTGGGGCTGGGAAGTATTTTCAGGAAGATCCCTTCAGAGTGGGTGGAGCTGTCTGACAGCAGCTTAGACCTAAGGTATTATGAAGGGAAAGCAGTGGCATTTGTTTGCAGGTGCTTCTTGCCTGTCAGTGCATCTGTCCTTGGCCCTTCCAGGTAGCCTGAAGCTGAGCGACTCTCAAGGCAGCATCCAGATCTTCAACACCATCTCACAACTCCTGAGGCATCCAGCTTTTGTTGACTGAGCAGCTATTGGGTTCTTAGCTTCTCCAGGTGCAGATGGCCATTGTTGAACTTCCGAGGTCCTAGCAGAAGCCCATGTAATTAGTTTCCTTTCATAATATATGCTCTTTCCACCCATAAATTCTATTGCTCTGGAGGAGCCTAGTGTCTTAACTGCTGCTATGTCAGATGTGGACTTTGCTCTCTGGTGGTTCATTTTTGAGTTACTGAGCTATGTTAATAATCAGCCACTTGCTGTTCTGGAGACCAACATTGGCATGGAGGCATACCAAAGGCATAACACAGAGACAGAAAAAAGTACCAGCTCAGAAGTGGGGTCATAGAAAGAGGGTTTATTGGAGGAAGAACTACCTTAGCTGAGTTCTGAAGAATGTGATGAAAGTGAGGCTCTCTGGAAACATGAGTTATACAACCATTAAAATCCAACAATGATTGGATGGATAGTAAGCATAAAAAGATGAACCTGTGATTTTGTTAATTCTCTTGCTTCAAGCAATGGTTGACTCTTAGCACTAGGGTCATCTGTGCTTGTGCATACTGTGATGGTTGGGATCAAGGGAGCCATATTGTATGGAGCCATGAGTAGAGTTAATCTGCACCTGAATTCTTTGTCTAAGGCTTTCCACAGCATGTGCTTTGACTCCCATTAGACTGAGGACTCCAGTCATGTGATCAATGTGAACTGACAGCCATGGCAGAGCCTTGGACCCCCTTTACTGGCAATGGTCTCCTATCCCTCCATACAGACTGTGCCCTTCAGGGACAATTGGGCATGAGAGTGTCATTCACTACTGTACACTCTCTGTGTAGGGGAGGGGAGTGAGGAGAGAAAATAAAAATCTCAAAAATGTGTATATTTATCCTAGTCTGGCCTTAAGAAAACACAGCCACCGATCCATCAAAAATGAATTTGAGTTTGGATAACATTAGCGTTTAAGGCAATGCTCTTCTCTTGTATTGATTCTCTGTGGGTTGAAATGGAAACAATTTTAGAAATGTAGTCTTAGGTTTCCCTAATCTGCGTGGCTCAGGGAGGAAAGGGCTGTTGTCACTTGTGCTAATAACCACAAGAAACAGGGCACTAAAGTGCTTAACTGGAAAACGAATTCCAGGAGCCAGCCGTGGTCATGCCTCCAGGGAGACTGCTTCCTAAAAATTCTGCCTTTCTTTCTTTCCTTCAAGAGAGTTGCCTTAAAGGGCATAGCCATTTGGGAAGGAGACAGTAACTTGTGGAATTAAGAATTCCCAGGACATGCAGAGTCAGCATGGGGTGATGGCCCCAGAATGGGATCAGGTCCTAATTGTCACTGTCAGGAAAGAGGAACAGAAGAATTGTTTATACACTTGATTTTGGAAGCCCAAGGGAGACTTCAGCTTCCTGTCATTCAAAACAACTCTTTCCTTCTCTTTTTCAAATAAAACTTTTGATTAGATTTCTACAAATTACAGCATTGGTGGTGCCTGGTCACATGTGCATGTCTTTAAATTATTTTAGCATGAAATATGCATTAAGTTAGTATTGCTCACCTCTTAGGGCCCTGGGATGGAGCTAGAGAACAGGGGAGGAAGAAAGGTATATACATGACAGGCAGCAAAGGTCAGAATGCTCAGAGGGTATATGGGTTTGGTATCTAAATGTTATTAGGCTGACTGTCCTCCAGGGAGCTTTGGTTCTAAAGGAAGTCAGGGTTCCTGTAACTTAGGTGGGGCCTTCTAAGATCTTAGCATCTGAAACCTAGAATTCCAACTCTTGCCCTCAAGGAGGAGGGGGCAATGTCAGAAAGAATTATCTTCTAAACTGAGGTGAGAATGGAAGAGAATGGTCTTCTTTCCTCAACTGTCTACTTGGCCTTTCTGCCTCTTGTGAATATTTGGTTTTATGAAAAGTGTGGACATAGTTCGCAATGTCACCTGGAGGAACAATCTATGTGTGTTCTTTTCTCTGTCTGTCACCTAAGGTTTGTGATATTGCTCTTTCCTTGCTCACTTGGCTTGACCCAGATCTGGGGAACCAGAGTTTGGGAGGAAGGCAGAAAGTAAGGATAAAGTCTCATCTTCTGGGACACCAAGGCAGGTCCACACCTGCTTCTCTCCGGAGAGGCTTCTTGCCTTTCCTGACCACCACAGCCCTTGTCTTCAGCCATGTACCTTCTGAGTCACTCTTTCATTTTTACCATGACTAATTTGTCAACAGCAAGACCCTTCATGTTCTTCAGGGGCCTACACTGGTGTGTTTTATGAACATAAGATACAATCCCAAAAGATATGTCAGAGATGGAAACCTACTGATGGAATGGCTCCTGATTTCCTGAATCCCAGGCCAGCCTCCTTGGAATTTATACTTCCCCACCACTTCAGTCTGAGTTTTCATCCTGAAATTGGAATACTACATTGACACTGGGGAGTTGGCGCTCAGACTAGCCTCACCCCAGACTTCCACAAGCAGGAATATGGGCGATCAGAGCTCGATGAGGCCATGATGAAATGAGGCCTTTCAAAACCCAAGACAAATCTAATATTTGGCCCTGACTGGCAAGAGCTCCTAGTTTCTTCTATTAATGAGAAATATTTTCTCTTTTTCTTGTTTAAGAACTTCAAAAACCCATTTTGTAGGGTATCATTTTGTCTTATTGACCATGTCCTTTGCCTTATAGAAACTTCTCAGTTTCAGGAGATTTCATTTATTAATTACTGTTCTTAGTGTCTGTGCTACTGGTGTTATATTTAGAAAGTGGTCTCCTGTGCCAATCTGTTGAAGGGTATTTCCACCTTTTTTTCTGTCAAGTTCAGTGTAGCTGGGTTTGTGTTGAAGTCTTTGATCCATTTGGATTTGAGTTTTGTGCAGGGTGATAGATATGGATTTATTTGCATTCTTCTACATACTACTATCTAGTTATGCTATCACCATTTATTGAAAACACTATCTTTTTTTCCATTGATTATTTTTGGCCTCTGTGTCAAAAATCATAGGTGAGTTGATTAAGATCAGGGTCTTGAATTTGACTTCATTAATCCACTAGTCTGTTTTTATGTCAGTAACAGGCTGTTTGTATTAGTGTAGCTCTATAATATAGCTTGAATTCAGGGATGATTATGCCTCCTGAAGTTCTTTTATTGAACAGGATTGTTTTGGCAATCCTAGCTTTCCTATTATTCCATATGAAGTTGAGTGTTGTTCTTTCAAGATCTATAAACAACTGTGTTGATCCTACCTATCCAGGAGCATGGGAGAACTTTCTATTTTCATATATCTAATTTCTTTCTTCAATGACTTAAAGCTTTTGTTAAACAGGTCTGCCACTTCTTTGGTTAGAGTTACCCCAGGATATTGAGTACTATTTGCAGCTATTATAAGAGGTGAAGTTTCCCTTATTTCTTTTTCAACCCTTTTATCATTTGTGTATAGGAGGGATAGTATGTATTTTAGACAAAAACAAAGAATATCCAGGCTGCAAACCACAACCCCTGAACAGCTTGGGATCAGAAGGAACATAAGAGAGACATCCAGGGATCCCTCTGGGAAAAGAAAATAGAGAAGATCTCCTGAGTAAATTAGGATCATAACAAGAAGCAACCAAGAAGAGGTGGGACTAAATCATGAGAGAAAGAGATGTTTGAGTGAGAGGAGCAACAAAGAGGGAGAAAAAAAGAGATGGAGATCTTGATAGAGGGAGCCACTGTGGGATTGGAAAGAGGCCTAGTGCTAGGGAATCCTCCAAGATCCCACAGAATGTCCCTGGCTAGGACTCCAACCAATAGTATAAGGAGTGCCTGAACAGGACTTCCCCTATAATAAAATGAATGGCCACTCTAAGTGATGTTATAGAACCTTCATCCAGCAATGAATAGAGGTGGAAACAGAGACGCATAGCTCAGCACCAGGTCAAGCTCCTGGTCCAGCTAAGGAGAGAGAGAGGAGTGTTTATATAAGCAAAGGGATCAGGATCATAAGAAGGAGTCCCACAGAGATGGCTGGATGGAGCTATTGGGAGCTCACTGAATCAGAAACAGCACTGGGGGACCATCAGGAAAACGAACTATACCCTCCAAAGGTAGATGACTGTCGATTGGCATGGGCAATATGTGGAGTCTCTTGGAGTAGGATCAGACTATGTTCCTGTGCATGAGCTGGCATCATGGAGCCCATTCCTTACAAAGGAACACTTAGCCCAGCCATAATACTGGAAAGAGGGACTCAGACCTACCTCTAATGGATATGCCAGACTGAACTGACCCACCTTGGGACTCCTTGCCCACCTTGGGACTCCTTGCCTTCCTTGGGGACTGGATGGGTGGATGGGGTAGGGGGAAGCTGAGAGAGGACTGGAAGGAGGGAAGGGAAAAAACATTTTTAAATAAAAAAATGAATAAAAAACAACTTTGAAAATCTTGAAGCTTTTGCTCATTTGGGTCAATCCAAGACAGACTTACTGCTGTTGGTAAAATTTCTGTGGAGCTATTTTTAATTAGCTCCTTTTGTCTCATAAAATTCAAACACAGAATATAACATATCCAGCTCATTACCATCATCCTAATTTGGTCATAGTTTGGGTTTTCATCCCTTTGAAGGTTGATGACCAATACGGAAATTGTTTTGTTTCCCTCTGAACTAAGTTCTGAACCATAGATTTGATCCAGTTAGCTGACAGAAGGTAGCAAAACCCTTTGGGTGGATCGTTGTTATGGAAGGCATGCAAACACCACCCTGATCAGAGTAGTAGCAGTTCTAAGCACAGGCAGAATCTGTGGTCATCTACTTGCTGCTGCCAAGGAAATCTTAGTTTCCCTCCTCACATCTAACACTGTTACCTTCTGTGGCTTGTCCATCTGTCCTGCTGGCTCAGGGATTCTGGTGTATATTGCAGTTCTTGGCATATTGTCAATAATCCACTGGTGTTTTGTAGAATAAATCAGTCAATGCTGCTTAGATCATAATAAAAATACCCCAGTCCACTCATGTACATTATATATATATATATATATATGTATATATATATATATATATTTAAAATGGGAACATTCTATAAAAATATGTGCCTGAGGATCAGGCACATAGTTTTATATGATTAAATGTTCATTGATTTGCTGCCTGGTATGTAAACTGAGAAATAGAGTGTATGACTAGATAGTTCTCCTAATAAGACTTTTGGAAGTCTTCAGGCAATTTATGCAATATTAATAATATTATGTTATATGCATAATATATGAATAATTATTATATGTTCATGTTATATCTATCTATATAATTTACATTTAATGTGAGACTGAGCAAGTGGGCTAATAAGCAAAACACAAAATTGTTATACTAGAGGCCTCCTAAGTAAGCATAAAGTCAGTCATCTGACTATAATGAAAAATATGACCATATTAAATCTCATTAATGCAAACTTCACTAATTCAGGTAGCAATCACTCAGACCCATGGAGCTGAAGTTTGCTTTTGTTATTTGAAAAATATTTCTATAAAGCCAGTGAGCAGTCTAAAGGACACGGGTGACTGCTGACTGTTACACTTTGACCAGTACTGATGCTCGGGAAGGCTTCTGTCACTGCTTCCCACCCTTGTCCAGACTCGGCATCCATTCTGTGCATACTCCTTTCCCTCATAACTCTTAGCATAGTACATTGTAAACAATTTGCAATAGATGAGAACCCCTTGAGGGGGACACCACTGGGCTCTTTTCCCTGTATCTCCAGCTCATAGCCTGCCTAAATAAATGTTTGTTCAGTGAATAAATAAAGGAGAGCTTGCATAGAAACAGTCTTACATAAAAATGAGCACTGTGTTCATTACAGAGATTATCCTAGGAATAGGGTGTTACATTTGTATCCCGATGCTATACAAATTATTCTCTTTGATCTAGTATTACTACTAAAGAGTAAATGTTGAAAAATCAACTTGGTGGGAGTAAACTCAGTTGTTTCTTGAGTGGTTATTTCATTGATAATTAGATACTTAATGTTATTTATACTTTCTTCCCTCACTTCAGAGAGTCATGTCATGAAAAGTAAGTTTGTGAGTCAGCCAAGGAACAGCGAATGCTTCAAGGTCCCTCCTGATTGTGATTCAGGTCCTTTCCTTTGTGCTGTGGTCAGGGCATCTTCTCGTAGGACCAGGTGCACAGAAGGAGACTGGGAGAGGGACTGGTGAGGATAAACATGGCTAGAACTGAGGGCTGCTAGAACAGCTTTCCATGGGCAAATCTACGGATGCGGGTAGGATCAGTTTTGCAGGAGAGAGTCTCATGGTGAGTGTGAGGAGCTTCCTTGATGGTGTCTTGACAACATCAGTAGTTTATATTTAGGTATTTGGTAGATAGTTAGCTTTGGAGATGTATTAGGAGTGTGGGGTATCTGAAAAAAGAAGATACGGTGTAGTTGTCAGTTGAATTTGGTCATTAAGAGGGACCCAAGGGACACTAGCAAATGCTAAGGTCTGGCTCTCTATGTAGAGCTCTCACAAATAAGCACTATATGAAAAGGACTGAGATGTCACCCCATTCCTGAAAGGCCTAGACAGAAAGGAGTAAATATCTTTAGATAAAAAAGGAGATGACAGAATTAATGTCCAACCACTAAGATGGCATTAATTAGTTCGAGAAATAATATAGTAGCTAAGTTAGTGCTGTGACATGTAGCCAAATCCAGGTACAGCATGAGCTGAATCTTCTGAAGACTTATACATCATTAATACTTGTATTGAGTACCCGAGAATGCTAAATTCTTCATAACTCATTCTTTTTCCTCCCCTAGTCATTTGCCTCTAGGGAAAAGGTATGGACAGTCTATCTGTAGTTTGAAGGTGCGAGAAAATTCGTGTGTCAGAGTTAGTGGGATGACTATTAATCTGCGAACAACACTTCTGAGGACCAGAACAGCTAAACAAAGACAGATACCTGCCATCCAAGGCATCAGGAAGAGAATCAAGTGCTCATGCCCAGTAGAAAATAAAAACACAACAAAACAACAACTAGACGTATCAGCACTGGTAAATCACTCCTAACTAGGACTGGAGTTGTGGAGGCTGTATTGTAGGAAAGTAAGTAAATTAGAAGTAAAACAATACAAAACACAATACCACTACCCAAGACTCCAGTCTCTTTGTGCCACTGAGTAGAAAACAGCATGTCTCAGTACATGAAACTGGCTAAATAATTCTAGATTGTTACTCTTGGAGTTTTGTTAATACCAAATAAAAAATAATTTGTGAGGGAACATAATGCCATTCTATGTCTTCATTTATTTCTACAGATAAACAAATATTCATATATAGTATCTCATGCACAAAGACAGTCCTTTAACAAGACAAAACTAACATGTGCAAGAACTTGATCAAAGAAAAAGAACCATAGAATTCAGATTTTTAAAATTAGCAGTCATAGGCAAATATGTATAATGTTGAAGTTACTAAAACAAGGTAAGTATTAAAAACAGAAAATAAAAACTATAGAATTGATACAACATATCTGAAAACTAAATATATAGAAATTATATAGCTAAATATATAATATTCTAACTAAAGATTTTTATTGAATGATTTCCCTTAAGATTAGACACAGCTGAAAAAAGAATAGGTTAGCTGGAATATATGCTAAAAAAATTTCAGATTGAAAGATGAAAAATAAAACCAAAAGAGAGGTAAAAATCAACAGAGGAATCATTGGTACAGTGCACCATATAGTTAATAGAAGAGGAGAAGAGGGGGGAAGGAAAAGAGGGGGGAAGAATAGAGAGAATGGGAAAAATAGAAGAAATATTTGAACAAGTAATTTGTGATTACTTGCTAACAGTTCTAACAGAAATTATCCAAAGACTTAAAACTACCATAAAGCAAAAGGAAGAGCTCATAAATCTTGTCATTTCAAAGTCTTGGAAGAGCAAAGGCAAGTATTTTGAGGAAAAGATAGACTGTCTTGAAAGTATAACAATTAAAATTAATAAATTAAGCCCTCAGGGCAGGTGTGCATAAAAGAAAAGGTATCATCGGGTGAGTTAGCCAGGCCTGTGACCACCCATGTTCCACCTGGCCTTGCCCTGCTGGCGGACAGGATGATGTTTATGGCACATGTTACTGCTGGTGGTTATACAGATGTCCATGGTCTGTACTGTTGCCTGAAGCCATATGAAAGTCTGTGGGCTTACTGCTGCCTGCCCAGGGCCATGTTGATGTGGGAGCCTATGTTGCCACCTGAGACCATGTTGATGTCCATGGTCCAGGCAGGCTCCAAGGGCATTGTCTGGGATTGTGGTCCTATACTGCAGCAGGGGACTATGTTTGTTGTCTATGCTGTGGCCAGAAACCAAGTGGAGGCCCATGATCTGTGTACTTGCTGACTGTGAAGAGTAAGTTTTTGCTGTGATATTGGTGACTGCAGACATGATTGAAAAGAGACATAGAGGGCTTCTGTGACACCCCACACACACACTACAAAAGCTAACAGCCTAGATAGAAAGCCATTGATAAAGCCTATTAAAAAGTGTTGGAGAATAGCTCTCCATAATCGGTGGCTTCTGGGGAGGTGTGAAAGACTCAGTTATGTTTAAGAGTTGGGCCACTAAAATTTTGATCATGCCCCAGTGAGAATATAGATAAAACAAAGTGGATTTTAAAATACCTTAATTTTACTTCTTTTGACAGGAGAAGGCTAGAAAGGTAGTGGGGTAGATATGAAAGGACCAGAAAGGGATTGTGTTCATAGTGCATGATGTGAAACTCCCAATTAATAAAAATTTATCTAGAAAATATTAATGGATTATATTTTAGCAGAAGGAAAGAAAAAGAAGTTAAGAAGACCATAGAATGATATTCATAACACATTAAAAGAAGATAGTTGCCCATGTAAAATTTTATATATTGAAAAAATACTATTTTAGGCCTAAAGCAAAATAAAGACATTTAACTAATAAGAAGTACACCTGTTATTGGCACTCTTGCACTAAATAGTAATCTAACAGCATTTTGGGGACAAAAAGAAAAGGCTCAGCTAGAAAAAAAGGAATATACAAAAAAGTAAAATAAGTAAACACACAACTAAATTAAAATGATTGTACAAAAATAATGCTTCATTTACATGAAGAAATATAGGATTAAAAGACAAAGAATGCATTTTGGTGTGGTAGGTTTATATACAGAAGATTCAAAAGTTACACAAGTAGTTAATGTAAATGGAGCAAATATCCATTAAAGAGACCGAGATCATCAGACTAGATTCAGACAGTTATATATGGTTTATGAAGGATGCAACTGAAAACAGGGACAATATAACAATAAAAATACTGCACTAATGTAATAAAATGTACTGTCTTAGGTACATTAGTTGTGTTAGAGACAGAATTTCTTAATCATTAAAAACTTCCACTTTTTTTGTAAGACATAGCAATCTTAAATTTGGATCTATCAAAAATACTGTCCTAAAATATATGAGTTAAAAATGGTCAAACTTAAAAGGCAAACAAAAAATTACCAAACCCTTTCTCGGCTGCCTCTGCCTCCCTTTCCTGTTTTAGAATTATGCTCCTTCCTACTTCACAGTGAGAAATGACTCCATGAACTCCTAAATGTAAGGAGAAATTTCTTTACTAGTACATGGTAGACCTTGGCAAATGCTCAAGTAAGAGTTGTCCTTGAATAGAAGATTTTTACTAACTTCTATTCATGTTAGGCTTATGCATTTCACAAACACTGCCATCGTTAAATCTCTTCGATGTCTGGCCCAAGGTCACACTTGGAACAGTTTAAAAAAAGACATGAGACTGCAAAGTCTGATCACTTAGGAAGATAGATTTACACAGCAGAGATATCAAGTATTGCCAGAGTTATTTTAAATACACCTATAGCCAGAAGTCTTTTCTGACCCATCTGGACTTCTCTGTCTAAACAAAGCTCTCCTTCCTGAGGTCCTGCAGTCATTTATAAAAGAATTATTTAGAGGCTTATATTAATTATAAACTGTTTGGCATATGTCTCAGGATTATTACCAGCTAGCTCTTAACACTTAACTTACTTTTTATTAATCTATGTATTGTTAAGTGGCTCTGTGGCTTTACCTGTGTCTCATTGTAATTTGCTTTCTGGGCAGCAGCCTGCTTGCCTGCCTCTAAGCTTTCTTGCCATAGGTCAAACAGTTAATTCTTTATTAACCAATGTCAATAAAACATATTCACAACTTACAAAAAAAATTTCACATCATACAACAGCATTGTTCTTTTTTGAATAGTTTTTATCCAGAGTCATTTTGCTCACCTAGAAGAATTTTATATATTTCCTGAGAAGAGCACAGGGGATTTAATGGCATGCTTGAACTTATTGATGGTTATGACCACTAAACTGTCCTTCCTGAAATCCCCTTTAGAGGTCTGTTTTGTTATGGGACCTGGGCCTAATGGTTGGTTGTAAGTCTTTGTTTTTCCCTTGGACTCTGATGGTTGGTCAGTCCTGGTGAATGAATAGCTACATCCTTGTATTCCAAATTTTCTTTGTCTCTGACAGATCTGGTTATCATGCTATTTATCCTTGGGGGTACTTTGAAGGCTGTGCTTCTTTAGCTAAATTTCACTTCTGTGACTTAATGTTTCTTAGGCAAACATATACCAGTACTACCATTTCAAGTTTCTTTTACATGCTGGAATATACAGAAGAATAAAACCAACACTTCAACAGAGTGTGTAGCATGAGATACCGAAGTATGAGGAGAGAGAGGGGGGGGAGTGGGAGGGGGAGAAGGAGAGGGAGAGGGAGGGAGAGAGAGAGAGAGAGAGAGAGAGAGAGAGAGAGAGAGAGAGAGAGAGAGTCAGAGAGATACAGAGACAGAGACAGAGAGGGGTTTAGAAAATACAACAATGGCCTCAGTGCTGATCAGAATTACAGTTTAATTTGACAGGAGTCCTGGAGTCTTCATAGCAAATTGGCACTGGTGAATACTCTCTTCCTGGCATCTGGTCTGGTGCAGTGGCCGGAAGCCATTTGGAGAGTCTGTAGCTTTAAAAGCCAAAGGTTTTTGCATTCCTGTCTCTGGGAACTCCCAGAAAGGGTCAGCTGTTCATCCATCATGCAGTGGTTTAGAGAAGTATTATAACTACAGGGAAAAGGCTTTGAATAAGAAACAGGTGAAGCCATGCACATGAGAGGCTAGTCGAAATCCTAAGAAGTGACAGATACTCCCTGTTTAAGGCAGCCGTTGAAATCTAGGAAGTGGGATGTGGGAGTAGCAGCTAGTTACTGCTAGTAATTATATGCAGGAGCTAAACTGCAGAAAATGAAAGAACCAGAGGTTGGGGAGGACTGGCCTGTTGCACAAGCAGAAAATAAAAAAGAATACATAGTACCTCTCTGATACCATCAAAAGGCTAAACTAATAAGTCAGGGACATAGTAGAAAGAAAAAAGAAATAAGCTAAAAATCACAGAGAGTATATTTCACAAAATAAGAGCAGATTTTCCAAATAATGGAAATGAGCTCAGTATCCAGATGTAGAAGGCAAATGAAAGCCCAAAGAGATGTAATCAGGAAGGACTATTATTCCCAACTTCATATTACAATGAAATCACCAGAAAAAATAAAAGTTGCAAGAGAAAAATGCAAAGTCATATACAAAGACAAACCTGTTGGAGTAATTGTAGTTTTTTCTAAGAAACTAAAATCCAGAAGAATGGAATGATGTACTTCAAGTCCTGAAATAAAATCATTGCAAACCTTTACATATCCAGTAAAAGTATCTTTCAAAATTTAAGGAAAAACAAAGACCTTCTACAATAAACATTCACTAAAGGATTTCATGACCACTAAACTATCACTGCAGAAGATAGTTAATGGAATCCTACATATACAACATAAGATAAAGACCACCATGAGAATACAAGCAAGAATAAATCTCAGTAAAAGAGTAGATAAGCAAATGAAGATTATAAAAGACTTAACTTTTATAATCAAAACAACAAAATGACAGACATTAATATATATTTGATGGTGTTACCTTAAATAGCAAGGGTCTCAATTCTCCAATCAAAAGACAGACTGGTGACATCTCTGGTAGAAGCCTCCCACTCCACCAGAGGCCTGATCAGCATCCTGAACAACTCCAGGTAAGACTACCTGCTTTCCCCTCCTAAGCAGGCCCAATATAACTCCAATTGCCCCTCCTCTCCTTGTCATCATATTCCATCCCACAGTTTTGGCAGAAGCCTCCCCTTTTACCAGAGGCCAGGCCAGTATCATGAGAAACAGGTAAGACAGCAAGCCATTCAGTTCATGCTTGTCCAGTATAAGTTCAGCTCCCTCCTCTGTCTTCATTACCATGTTCCAGCCCACACCTCTAACAGAAATTTCCCATGCCATCAGAGGCCAAGCCAGAATCCTAAACCCCAGAAGCCAGGCCAGATCCCTGAAAACCAGACAGAAGCCACCTACTTCACCAGAAGCCACACCAGCATCCTGAATTCCAGAGGAGTTCTAGCCAGATCAGAGACCACTCACATAGACAGAATGACAGAACCAGAACTTCACTTCCAAACTTGGGTAGCACCCCATGCTGGACCAAAGGCCATTCAGGCCATCATAAAGCCATCTCCCAATGCTGGTGGAGAACCTTTACTCAAACACAGGTAGTCAAAATATCAGACATGAAACAGAATCAAAAGAAGAAAGAAAACATTAGTCCAACAAAGACAAATCCAGAAGTTGGCATCTAGACCAGATGCCTAAATGTAAGTTTAAGAACACAATCAGCAGTAGACAGGGTAATATGCCCCCACCAGAATCTAACAATCCCTCTACAGCAAGCCCTGAATATTCAACATAGCGAAAACACAATAATATGGCCTTAAAACCAATTTTATGATGATGATAGAGGCCCTCAAAAAGGAAATAAATAAATCTCTTAAAGAAAGCAAGGAAAAGACAATAAAAATTGGAAGGAATCTTTTATTTTATTTTATTTTTAGGGTCCCTCTCATAGATTCCCAGGGCGTTTCCACTGCATTTGGTTTCTACATCACCCCAGTACCAATCTGCTCTCCCAGTACTCTCCTCCTCCATTCCTCCCAGCCCCTGCCTGATCCCTCCCATTTCCATCCCCACCCACTAATTTCCACCCACAAAATCAATTCTATTTCCCCTTCCCCGGGAGACCGATGTGTCTGCACCACCTTGAGCTGTCCTTGTTACTTAGTATCTCTGAGTCTGTGACTGTTGCATGATTTTTCTTTTCTTAACTGCTAATGTCCACAAACCTGCTTGTTTTCTAATAAGATACAAAAAGAGAGTGGATCCAGATATGAGGGGATGTAGGAAGGAACAGAAAGGAGTAGAAGGAGGAGGAACTGTGTACGGTACTTCTATGACAGGACTAATAATATGAGGGGAAAGAAAACCATTTCAATAAAGTGAAGCTCAAAGATATTAATCTACTTTCCCAAGATTTCCCAATTAGATAGTTAACAAAGCTTGTATTCAAACATCTTGATGATCTGCAACTCACTTATACTTGGATAATAATTGAATGGATATATAAGTACATATTAATAAATATAAAAATTGAGAAAAGATGCATACTGCCATGGTTTCTATGTATTTTTTTAATGAATAGTTTAAGATAGTTTTGCCTGAATGGAACAGACACCTAAGGTAGATGAGATGAAAGTTTATTTCCTACTCCCATACTACACAAATGTATAAAATCAGGCTAATATAGATGCTGTGCTACACAAAGTTATCCTAGAACCCATCTGGAAGGAATCTTTTAAAGGATGTCAAGAAAACCAACAAATAAAAAGTTTTGGAAACAAAACTGTTTAAGACTTGAAAATAGAAATAGAAGCAATAAAAAAAAATACAGAACAAGGTAATTCTGGGCATGGAAAATCTAGGTAACTGAACAGCATCACCAATAGAATACAAGAAATAGAAGAGAGAATCTCAGACATTCAAGACATGATAGAAAAAACAGATACATCAGTCAAAGAAAATGTTAAATGTAAAAATTTATGACACAAATAGGAAATATGGGATACTATGAAAAGACCAAACCTAAGAATAATAGGAATAGAAAAAGGAGAAGCTTCCCAGTTCAAATACCTAGACATTTTTTAAACATAGACATAGAAGAAACTTTTCCCAACCTAAAGAAAGAGATGCCTATAAAGATACAGAAGCTCCAGTTCTGGGACCAGGTGCTGTCTGCAGAGCGTGCATGCACACACTCTGAAGCAGACAGAGATAAGCTCTGACTGCCACATTCCCCCCAGCTGCTGCTGAGGAAATTTGCATGGCAGCCATCCTGCCCGCAATTGGTCAAACAGAGAAAGATTGAAGACTTGAAATTCAGTCCCCTGCCTAGAGCAGAGGTAGAAATTGAGCAGACCTCTTCCTCAGGGGTGACAGGAAGCACACGAGCCCGAGTAGCACAACTGACCAGGAGCCACCTAATCATGAACCACTGAGAACCACTGAATCCATGGGCAGACACCAGTGCAAAAATTTACATAATAATATAAAGAACAACAAGGTAACTCCAGAAGAAAGTGGCAATCCTACAAATACAAGACCTGAACTGAGCAATGAAGAGGAAACAGAAGGAAGCAACACCACAAATTCCTTTATGATGATCATCGAAGCTCTCAAAGAAGATATGAAAAATAGCCTTAAAGAAATAGAAGAAAATACAAACAAAAAATTGGAAGAGATGAACAAATCTATGAAAGAAACATGTCAGGAACTAAAAGCTGAAATAGAAGCAATTAAAAAGGCACAAAATGAGGCAAAGATGGAAATAGAAAATCTGAAGAAAAAAGCTGGAACCACAGATACAAGCATAACAAACAGAATCCAAGAGATGGAAGACAGAATCTCTGAAGTGGAAGACTCAGTAGCTCAAATACATATATCAGTCAAAGAAAATAGTAAAACTAAAAAAGCCATAACTCAAAATGTTCAGGAAATCTGGGACACCATGAAAAGACCTAATCTGAGAATAATAGGAATAGAAGAAGGAGAAGAATACCAGCTCAAAGGCACAGATAATATTTTCAATAAAATCATAGAAGAAAACTTTCCTAACCTGAAGAAGGAAATGCCTATAAAGATACAAGAAGCTTACAGAACAACAAATACAACAAATAGATATGATCCCCAAAAAAAGTCATCGTGCCACATTATAATCAAGCCACAAAACATACAGAACAAAGAAAAAAATTTAAGCGCTGCAAAAGAAAAGGGCCAACTCACATATAAAGGCAGACCCATCAGAATAACGTCTGACTATTCAATGGAAACGATGAAAGCTAGAAGGGCTTGATCAGAAGTTATACAGACACTAAAACAGCATGGCGACCAAACTAGAATACTATACCCTGCAAAATTATCAATCACCATAGAAGGAGTAAACAAGATATTTCATGACAAAGTCAGACTGAAAGAATATCTATCTACCAATCAAGCACTACAGAGAGTGTTAGAGGGAAAACTCCAACCTAAGGACCCCAGATACACCTATAAAACCACAAACAATCAATAATTCCACGGAAGAATACCCCAGAGAAAGGAAATACAAACAAGTTACCACCAAAAATGACAGGAAATATCAATCAATGGTTACTAATTTCCCTTAATATCAATGGACTAAACTCTCCTATAAAACGTCACACACTAACAAGATGGATACAACAACAGAAGCCATCCTTCTGTTGCCTACAAGAAACACACCTCAACCGCAAGGACAGTCACAGGCTTAAAATAAAGAGTTGGGAAAAGATTTTCCAGCCAAATGGTCCTAAGAAACAAGTGGGGGTTGCAATCCTAATATCTAACAAAGTAGACTTTAAGCTAAAAGCAATTAAAAGGGACCAAGATGGTCACTACTCTTTCATCACAGGAAAATTGGTCAAGAGGAGATTCCAATCTTGAATATTTATGCCCCTAATATAAGGGCACTTACTTAAGTAAAAGAAACACTGCTAAAGCTCGAATCCCACATCAGTTCTTACACCCTAATAGTGGGAGACTTCAATATTCCACTTTCAACCCTGGATAGGTCAACCAGACAGAGACTCAACAGAGAAATAAGGAGTCTAAAAGAGTTTATGATGCAAATGGATTTAATAGATATCTACAGAAGCTTCCAGTCAAATGCAAAGGAATGTACATATTTCTCAGCTCCTCATGGAACTTTCTCCAAAATTGACCACATAATTGGTCATAAAGCAAATATCAACAGATACAAAAAATTGGAAATAATCCCTTGTAATATATATGACCACAAGGTCCTAAAGTTAGAGTTCAACAACATCAAAAATCAAAGAATGCCTACCAACTCATGGAAACTAAACATCACTCAGCTGAACCATCTCTGGGTCAAGGAAGAAATCAAGGTCTTCCTAGAATTTAATGAAAATGAATTCACAATATATCCAAACTTGTGGGACACAATGAAAGCAGTCTTAAGAGGAAAATTCATGACTTTAGAAGCCTATATGAAAAACCTAGAGAAATCCCACTGTATAGACCTAACAGCTCAGCTGAAAGCCTTAGAACAATTAGAAGCGAACTCACCTAGAAGGAGTAGACGGCAGGAAATAATCAAACTTAGAGCTGAAATCAATACAATTCAAACAAAAAGAACAATACAAAGAATCAATGAATCTCAGAGTTGGTTCTTTGAGAAAGTTAACAAGATAGATAAGCCTTTAGCCAAACTAATAAAAAAACAGAGAGAGAGTGTTCAAATCAACAAAATAGAAATGAAAAGGGGGACATAACAACAGACCACCAGGAAATACAGAGAATTATCAGATCATATTTTGAAAATCTGTATTTCACAAAAATGGAAAACTTAGAAGAAATGGACAGCTTTCTGGACAGGTACAACCTATCAAAATTAAATGAAGATCAGATTAATTACCTAAACAGGGCTATAACACTTAAGGAAATTGAAATTAACATTAAAAGCCTCCCCAAAAATAAAAGCCCTGGTCCAGATGGTTTCAGTGTTGAATTCTACCAGACATTCAAAGAAGAATTACTACCATTACTCTTCAAACTATTTCACACAGTAGAAATTGAAGGAATATTGCCAAATTCCTTTTATGAGGCCACAATTACCCTAATTCCGAAGCCACTCAAAGACACAACAAAGAAGGAGAATTACAGACTGATTTCCCTCATGAATATTGATGCAAAAATTCTCAACAAAATTTTGGCAAACTATATACATCAATGTATAAAAAATATTATCCACCACGACCAAGTAGGCTTCATCCCAGAAACGCAGGGCTGGTTTAACATATGAAAAACTGTAAATGTTATCCATCATATAAACAAATTAAAGGAACAAAACCACATGATCATATCCTTAGATACGGAAAAAGCCTTTGTCAAAATCCAACACTCCTTTATGATTAAAGCCCTGGAGAGATCAGGAATACAGAGAGCATACCTAAATATAATAAAGGCAATTTACAAGAAGCCAATAGCCAGTATCAAACTTAATGGAGAAAAACTCAAAGCAATCCCACTAAAATCAGCAACTAGACAAGGATGTCCTCTCTCCTCTTATCTATTCAATATAGTTCTCGAAGTTTCAACTAAAGCAATAAGGGAACGAAAAGAGATTAAGGGCATACAAATTGGAAAAGAAGAAGTGAAACTATCTCTGTTTGCAGATGATATGATTGTATATATAAGTGACCCACAAAATTCTTCCAAGGAACGGCTACGGCTGATAAATACCTTCAGCAATGTAGCAGGATACAAGATTAACTCAAAGAAATCAGTAGCCCTTCTCTACACTAAAGATAGAAGAGCTGAAAAAGAAATAAGGAAAACATTACCCTTCATAATAGCTGCAAATAGTATTAAATACCTTGGAGTAACTATAACCAAAGAAGTAACAGACCTAATTGACAAAATTTTTAAATCACTGAAGAAAGAAATTGAAGAGGATATCAGAAAATGGAAAGCTCTCCCATGTTCCTGGATTGGTAGGATCAACATAGTAAAAATGGCAATTTTACCAAAGGCAATCTAGAGATTCAATGCACTGCCCATCAAAATCCCAACACAATATTTTTTGGACCTTTAAAGAACAATACTCAATTTCATTTTGAATAACAGGAAAGCCCGGATTGCCAAAACGATTTTACTCAACAAAAGAACCTCAGGAGGTATCACCATCCCTGACTTCAAGCTATACTATAGAGCTACAGTAATAAAAACAGCCTGGTACTGGCATAAAAACAGACTTGTGGATCAATGGAATAGAACTGAGGATCCAGACATTTACCTAAAAATCTATGAACACCTGATCTTTGACAAAGAGGCCCAAAATATTCAATGGAAAAAAAAATAGTATATTTAACAGATGGTGTTGGCATAGCTAGATGGAAGTGCATAGAAAAATGCAAAGAGATCCGAGCCTGTCACCCTGCACAAAACTCAAATCCAAGTGGATCAAAGACCTCAACATAAACCCAGCCACTTTGAACTTGATAGAAAAGAAAGTGGAAAATACACTTCTACGAATTGGCACAGGCGACCTCTTCCTAAATATAACACCAGTGGCACAGACACTAAGACCAACAATCAATAAGTGGGATCTCCTGAAGCTAAGAAGCTTCTGTAAAGCCAAAGACACTGTCTATAGGACAAAACGATAGCCTACAGAATGGGAAAATATTTTCACCAACCCTACAAGTGATAGAGGACTGATCTCTAAGATATATAAAGAGCTCAAGAATCTAGACCACAAACCTTGAATAATCCAATCAAAAAATGGGGTTCAGACCTAAAAAGGGAATTCTCAGCAGATGAATTACGAATTGCTGAAAGGCACCTGAAAACGTGCTCATCGTCTTTAGCTATCAGAGAAATGCAAATCAAAACAACTTTGATATATCACCTAACACCTGTTAGATTGGCTAAGATAAAAGGCATAGATGACAGCCTATGTTGGAGAGGATGCAGAGCAAGGGGAACAGTCCTCCATTGTTGATGGGAGTGTAAGCTTGTTCAGCCACTTTGGAATGCAGTATGGTGGTTTCTCAGAAAATTGAGAATCAATCTCCCCAAGGACCAGCAATACCACTTCTGGGTGTATACCCTAATGATGCACAGTCATACTCCAATGGCATTAGCTCAACTATGTTCATAGCAGCATTATTTGTAATAGCAAGAACCTGGAAACAACCTAGATGTCCCTCAACTGAAGAATGGATTAACAAACTGTGGTACATCTACACAATGGAATACTATTCAGTAGGAATAAGACAGGGATATCCACTCTCTCTATATCTATTCAATATAGTACTTGAAGTTCTAGGTAGAGCAATAGGACAACTAATAAAGATCAAGAGAATACAAATTAGAAAGAAAGAATTCAAAGTATTGCTATTTGCAGAGGATATAATAATATACGTAAATGACCACAAATTTTCTACTAGGGAATTCCTTCAGCTAATAAACATCTTCAGAATGTGATGAGATACAAGAATTAATAAAAAAGAATTAGTTGTTCCATCTACAAATCATAAATGAGATGAGAAAGACGTCAGGGAAATAACACCCTTCACATTAGACACAAATAATATAAAGTATCTTGGTGTTACTCTAACCAAGCAAATGAAAGACTTGTATGACAAGAACTTCAAGTCTTTGAAAAAAGTAAGATCTCCCAGGCTCATGAATTGGTAGAATTAACATGCTAAAAATGGCTATCTTACCAAAAGCAGCCTATAAATTCAATACAATCTATATTAAAATCCCAACACAATTCTTTACAGATGTGAAAGAACAAAACAACTTCACATGGAAAAAAATTCAGGATAGCCAAAATAATCCTGTACAATAAAAGAACTGCCAGAGGCATTATCATCTCTAATTCCAAGCTCTACTACAAAGTTGTAGTAATAAAAACCATATTGTATTGGCATAAAAGTAGACAGGTAGATCAAGAGAATTAAATCAAAGACTCAGAAGTAAATCTACACACCCATGGACACCTGATTTTCAACAAAAGGCCAAAATTATAAAATAAAAAAATAAAAGCACCTTCAACAAATGCTGCTGGTCTAACTGGATATCTGTATGTAAAAGAATTCAATAGGTCCATATTTTTCATTCTGCACAGAACTCAAGTGCAAGTGGATAAAGTGTGAAGCAAATGTGAAGAATAGCCTTAAACACATTATCATAGGAGGTAAATTTCTGAGTAGAACTCCAATAGCACAAAAACTAAGATTGATAATTAATAAATGGGACTTCATGAAACTTAAAATATTCTGTAAGGAAAAAGGACACTGTCAATCAGACAAAATGTCAGCCTATATAATGGGTAAGTTCTTCTTCACCAATCCCACATCTGACAGAGGGCTGATTTCCAAAATATATAAATTACCCAAGAAACTAGATATCAATAGAATCAAATAATCAAACTAAAAAATAAGGTATAGATATAAAAAGAGAATTCTCAACAGGGAAATCGCATATGGTTGAGAATCACTTAAATAAATGTTCAATATCCTTAACCATTCAGTAAATGCAAGTCAAAATTACCCTGAGATTGCATCTTATTGAAAATGACTAACATCAAAAACACAAGTGACAGCTCATTCTGGAGAGGATGTGGAGCAAGGGAAACATTCATCCAATGCTTGTGAGAATGAAAACTTGCTACTTTAGAAATCAATATGGTGGTTCCTCAGGAAATTGGGAATTGATCTACCTCAAGAGTCAGCTATACCACCACTCTTCGTCATATACCCAAAAAGGTGCTCAGTCATACCATAAGTATAACACTCAGCTATATTCATAGAAGCTTATTAAAAATAGCCAAAACCTGAAAACTACCCATGTGGCGAGCCGCTTCTGGCCTGCAGAACGACGAGTCACCACACCGCACGATTCTTCTCGGATCACACTTTATTGGAGTTACAGCTCAGTTGTGAAGTGATGGAAAGAAGACCTTGAGCCTAAGATTCAGCCTGCTTATATAGGGAAGCCTGGCGCGTGATTGGTGCCCATCAAATGCCTCATTAACATATGGCTGG